>JANHZU010002371.1:6190-17120 GCA_032468055.1 Acrochordus granulatus | reverse complement strand
AGGAAACGTTGACAGCATCCCAAATGGTACATAAGTCTGTTTTGAAAAGAGCCTGTTCTTCATCAAGAAAACCATAACAGCAGCAAAAAGTTAAGTCCATGCTGTGTGTCTAAAGAGAGCTACAGTGCAAGGCTGCACATAAATGGCTTGAGAGGTATGAATTAGGAAAAGCAGAAGGATGTCAATCTGCTTAGAAAGCCATTCCAAGTCTTACAGTGGGGTACCTACTTTCAGCGGCATCCCTGCTGCTAACCTAAATGCATCCACTAATCCTTCTTAGTGATGATTTATTCTTTCTAAATCCTTGGGGATCCTTCAAGAAGAATCTTCAAGGGTTTTTTTTTTAAAAAAATGTGTCCCCCCACAAAAATGCCATTGGAAGGTGGGGGTGACATGATGGATCAGGCAGAGCAGCAGGCAAAAGATAAGATGAGAGAGAGTTCTATTACATCAGGATGATTTGCTCACTCATGTTGCACGGCTGCCTGCAATGATCTGACAACTTAATTTAACTGTGTATACACCTTACCCTCTTGATCGGCAAGCCAAGCCTTATGCCAGCAGCATATCACATCCTGCTAAGTCCAGAGCTTCTTTATCATCTGGTTGAATGCACTAACCAATTCACCAGTTCAATTAATTAACTCATTAATTACAAGCTAATTAAATATACACGCAAGCAGCATGTTATTCTGAGCTGCAGTAGATAGTTTCTCTCCAGAAATGCAGTAGGTCCTTATTTATCTTCTGGCAACTAGATCTCTTGAGTACAGAACGATGCTATGATGATCTATTCAGTTGCAATACAGTGCTTAGCTCTGATGCAGTCCTGCTTTTACAGGAGAGGAGACTAGAACACATTGGAAGGAAGTAATAGCAACCACTTGTGTACTATTGTCAAGAAAATATGTGTATCTCCATCTCTAATTGTGACTCTCAAGGCAATTTAACCTTATCTGTTAAAAAAACAGAGCAAAATCTTAGGCACAGGAAATGCAAGAAGCCAGTTTCTTCACATTCAATACATTATCTGCAAAGGTAATGTCCATACACTTAGTCCATATTAAGTTGGAAAGGGAAAGGTCTGAAGTGAGGACCTTCCTTTTTTTTTTTGTCACAGAAGGTGGATACTAGAATTATTTCCCATTATCTGGAATGGACTGGAGCAGACTAATGAGGTTGGATGTGTTTACATATCACACTTAATGGGCAACTCACATTTTTGCTAGAGAACCATAGGAAACAGAGACCTTTAGGAAGACTGTCCATTTTTAATAGATAACTCATAGCACTTCATTAAACATGGTCCTCTATTGTTTCACGAGGTCCTGAGAGTTAAATCTACTTTAAAAAAATGCATATTTGAAGTAATTCTGACCCTAAGATATTCAATAGAGCTTATAAGACTTCTTTCCTGGCATGTTACAAAACTCAACTTTCAACTAGCTTCTACTATATAAGCTTAATAAAAGTTAAGAATAGCTGAGCTCTGGACTTGAGTCACAAATCACATTAAGTCATTGCTTGCTTAACCATGATTTATGGTTAAATAAATATCATGTCAACCCAAACCAATCAAACCACACTCTACCTTATAACAGAATCTTAAAATGAAGCAAAGTAAGGAACATGTTACCATTTTCATCATAATTGTTCCCTCTCTTTTCCAGCTCAGTGTTTCTGTGTGTATTGGATTTCTGGCTGCTTGGACCCCCTATGCCATTGTTGCTATGTGGGCAGCATTTGGTGATGCCAGCAAAGTGCCAATCCTGGCCTTTGCCCTGTCTTCTGTCTTTGCAAAGTCCTCGGCCACCTACAATCCTCTGGTGTATTTGTTCTTCAAACCCAACTTCCAGAAGTTTCTTTCCAAAGACCTCTCATTCTTCCAAGCACTCTGCACAGTCTGCTGTTGTAGCCGGTCCAGAGTCATCACCCTCCGATCCTTCCACACACGAGATGGCCGCGCTTCCATGAGATTCTCTACTGCTTTCACTGACCACCGTGGATCCTGTAGGAATTGTTCTGACACTTTTGAATGCTTTAGCAATTACCCTCGGTGCTATAGACTCACTCAGAAGTCTGACACAGCCTCCAAGACTAACCCACTTGCAATTCTGACAGATGGAAGAGCTTGCCGGCCAAGTTTTAAGCGAACTGTGCAAGTCATGGTGCTCATGACCAAGAAAAAGACTGGAATAGGAACTATGAATGTGGCAGGAGATGTTCTGCCTTCAAACATTGTGAGAGATCTTATGTAAGCATGGTAAAAGGAAAGAGTTCAAAGGCAGGGGTAAGCCCTTTCTACCTAGATTCATCTTCTACAATCTAAAGCTCTCCAGATATTTGATTTATAATTTTCATCATTGTAAAACTGAGAAAGGATTTTTTAAAATAATTATCCAAAAAATTAATCGTTTACCCTTACATATCATTGTTCCCAAAGTGTTATTTGCAAATCATACACAGTTTTTATCGATGTAATTTTGAATTAGCAATTTTGCATCTGTAAAAAGAAACACTAATGTCAAGTCCCAACAAAACAAAACATAATCTATCAGTCCTTGTGGCATTTATGACATCAGAGTACCACAAACTGTGGAATGGCTCAAATGCATAATAAGTCTCTACTTGTTCAATCTGTACTGTACTGGGACTTAGTTGCACAGCTCAGTTTCAGTCAATCCATGCAGTTGATGCTGAAGGAAAGAATAATTAATTGAACACATAATTGGAATGCAAAAATGTTAATCCAGACAAGATTGATAAGAGCTTAGAGGCAGAGGGCCACTTGCTCATCAGATGTGCTGACAAGCTTACATGATAACTTGAATAAATTGCACATCTGCTGTTCAATCAGGCAGGTTCTATAGCTCTTTGCTGTAGTATCTCACCTAAGTTTTCCTCTGATTCATAACATTTTTAAAGATCAACTTTAAACTCACAGAACAACCTTATGTAGACTCAGAAATTATTCATCTAATTTCCTACATGTACTTATTTTCTGTATAGATCCCCGCCTTTAAGGATGATTATGATGGTTTATTAATGATAAAGAACATTGATTTCTCATAAAGTACTCCATGGCAGAAAGCTAAGAAATCTAAGGTGCTATTACAACAGATGTTCAATCCTGTCCTCTATAGCCTTAACATCAGTTGTGGAACTCAACAATGAAAATTTCATTGAAAGTTTCCACAGTTATATCTGAGGGGTAATTATGTCTTTCTACCTCACATAATAGGCTTAGGTAGAGGGAGCATCCTAAAATCTACAGTGCTTTAAGCAAGTAAGCATTCAATATTACTGCATCTGATTTAAATCCATCACTGTTCAAGAAAAGAACAACTACTTACGGCCTCAAAACACAGATGAAGAATTTTGACCAATGGTCATTTCGTGCTCAGACATGGCATTGAAAATAATGGCCTCCAAGAACACAGCATTCTTTATGGGTGGACTATAATGATAAAGTCTGGGTTTTATGATGAGCTCCCAAGGCATTTGATCATCACTATAAGGAAAGGTAGAAGTTTCCTTAGAATGGATGGGACAGATTTAAATATTTTTTTAAAATGCTACCCTCCATCTGAGAGGACAATCCCATCCCATTCAGGTTGGCACATATTAACATAGTAAAGCCAGTGAAAAATCAGGACTCTAATAAATAGCTTAAACTCACTACAGCCATTTTTGTGACAGACATTATACAACATTGCTCAAAAGAGACAAAAGTAGGAGCAAATAAGATACCAGCAAACAATGTTGTTCTAGCTGGTTCCCTCCAATGTCTCAACCTTCATTTTCAAAAAGGTACAGCAGAACCAACATAGTAATATTTAAAAAACCATGTCTTTAAAATGCAGAATAAGTCTTCCTTTTTTAAAAAAAGTATGTCAAAAATAAGGAGGTTGCTGTATTTTTTAAAAAAACACAACAATCCTTTAACATCTTTAAAGATTACATTCATAAGAAGACATGGAATACAGAAAACTGGTGAGCATAAAGAACAGCACTGGGACATGAATATTTGTTATTTTCAAGAAGAAAGAGGAATGTGGATGAAAACATTCTGAGCCATTCATTCATTGCAGGAATTAAAGAAAGGCTTAAGAAACAAACGTCCCTCTGAAAGGTGGAAAAGAGGCACATGTATTATGTCTGAATGATCTAATGCACAATATAGGAGAAAATGTTATTCATCATATAGTAGAGATTTAAATACAGTCTTTTTTTCTTTTTTATCTCTTGCATTTAGTTCAAAATATTAGGCTAGGAAGGTCACTCCTTTTGCCAACTTGATATTTCTTGCATCAGCTGAGTAGCATTTGTATTCCCAGCTTCAGAAGAAGATCTTCAGTGTAGGACAAGAGGAGAAAGTAGGACACCCTAATGTACTCTCAGATATCTTCCTTGATGTTCTCCAGTCTGAGCATTTCCATAGAAAAGGAGATGAGACTAGAACATTGGGGTTGGGGTACAGACAGATACTACAATTATGGCCAGAAAGTAAGACAAGGGGTACAACCTGTTTTCTGAGTCTCTTTTCCCTGAAACTTCTAGTAATCTAAAAGTTAATATGTTGCTTGATTAACACGTTCGTTTATTGGCTACTGTTCAGAAAAATGGATCATCAGGTAATCTGATTTCACCACATATTTTCAATTAGTAAGCAATTCTGAAACAGATAAGAGTTGAGGTAGAGACGTGAGACTGCTGATTTTAGTCAACTATTACATCCAGCATGTAATAGTTTCTGCTTTTAAAAAGCAAATATAATTTCTCTTTTGGTATTTTTGGTAGAACCCAACACTATTTATTGTTGGTAGAACTCAACAATATCTTTTTGGTAGTACCCAACACTGCTGATCTTGGTGTCATCTGCACTCAACATGGTTCAGCATATGCCCGGGCTCAGAAGAGCAGATGTTAAGATTTTCTATGTATAATTTTTATTATATGATTTGATATGAAGATATTGTAAAATAACCTAGTGTCCAGCACTTGTCTGGAACTCATGCCTGGTGTAACAATGCCAACAAATTAATTATCAGCCCCATTTCATGCCAGCTAATTTATAGTAAATATGCATTTACTATATGTGTTACATTTGTAGTAAAAGAAATGTCAACCACTGTCATTTCCAAGTTGATCAGCCTCTCCTTTCAGCACTGGGCTGCTGAAAGGTGGAAAAAATCATAATGGCCAGATGGGATTTTTACCTCATTTCTATAATGAAGGAGTTTCTCATCTCTACTCCTTTATAATTTATTTTTTCCCCTTACAGTTTTCTGTTACTGAAACATTAAATGCAGCTGCATTCCTACTGATAGCTGTCCCCCATTCTGAGTTTATCAAAGGAGATTATCAAGGAAGTATTTGAGGGATCCAGAGGAACACTTATTTATTGTCCCTGAAGAATTTCCAAAACTGAATATTCAGAGAAGCATATGGAACTTCTTTATAGCAGGGCAGAGGATTGGTCTACCCATTCTAGACTACTGCCAATTAATTTCTAACCTGTTATTTGGGCTTCCTAAATAGTGGTGCCAGGAATTGAGTCTAGAACAATTATGATCATGATAATTCTCCTCTGCATTTTTTCACATCTTGTTTTGTCCTAAGAACCATCTCAAAATTGCTTTACAGTGAATAATATATTACACACTGGCATCTTTGCTGCAAAGTGTGTGAGCTTGTCATGTTGTCTGTTTTGGAAAAATGGACAAGATCTAGATGTTGGCTGTCACTGAAAAGTAATCTGAGAAAGATGTGGAAAAAGAGTCTAGAATATTTGGGAATTCACTCTAAGATAGGAAATAGAAGCTCATTGCTACTGTATATACAATCAGTTATAGAATCTAACTGACAGATATGCCACTTCATATTGGCAGTTCACCCAAGACCCCTAAAGGAAATGTGAGCAAAGAAAAAGAATAGTTTTTATCTGTAGTGGATCATGAGAAGAGAAGAGTTTCTCATGCTATCCTAGCTGTTGCTTCTTTGCTCTATATTCTTTCCACAGCATAGGATAAACCACTTGTCTTTCTGTATTCTATAATCTGATTTTTCCTCTCATATCTGTCTAGAATGGATGCTTCTTGTTCTCTGTGTGAATTCCTGGAGACACAAAGTTGGTTCTGTACCTTTTTGTAGACCACCAAAGTTGGAGGGAAGGGACTATTTAGCCAGCAAACTCACAATATGTCTTAAAGTAGACCCTCCATTACAGACTCATTGGAGAAGAGAAAATAAATCTCATTCTTACAACAAGAAAAACTTGGCACCAAAAGTGAAATTTGTGCAAAAGTTTATGTCAAGAAGGATAGCAGAGTCATCCAATGTCATGCAGTGGTGCACCAACCTACAATGCCTTGGGGAATTGCTGAAGCAATTGGTCTACATCAGACCAATGATTGGTCTACATCAGACCAATGAGCCATTCAACCCAGTACTGTCCACTTTGACTGGCAGCAGCTCTCCAGATTTCAGGGAAGGATTTTTCCAGTCCTGGCATCTGAAACCATTTTAATCAGAGACACCAGAGATCAAACCTGGGATTTTCTGCATGCAAAGCATGTAAATCTCCCACTGAATTAAGAACTCCTCAAAAAGATCTGACTTCATTTCCACTTGATTAAATTCACAGTATTTATTCAGAGATGAGTAAAACTAAGAAGAGGAAATGAAGTTTTGAAAAAGAAAAAAACCCAAACTTTTCAGGGAGAGTCACTCCAGGAAAAAAAAAGAAAAACCAGACAATATCTGAAGTGCTTTCCTCTTATATAACTGAGGCACCAAGCACAAAATCTGTAAGCACGTTATTGTTGACAAATAATCTCCTCTGCTTCACTGAAGCATTACTTTTCATGGGAGATAATGTCAGAGGAATAGCAACATCTAAGGAAGACAAGATGAAGGGATACAGAAAAATAACACACATGAGCTACAATGGCTTTTGCTTCTGGGAACAAATCTACCAGGTAAAGCAACATGTGTGAAAACCTAAGATGATGGAGACCATCATCTCCTACTTTGCCGTTTACAGTAGAGAGGCATAATATTTACACCCCCGTGGAGTCCTTTCCTCAACACTCTCAAGAAGGGACAACCACGAGTGCAATATATTATTGGGCATTTGCTAACCATTTCAGTTCTTAGCTAGGTGAATGTGCTACTGCACCCCTCTGCAAAAGCAGCATTTATGCAAATATATACTCCAAAATGCGGGTGGGGAAACAAACACAGAATGATAATATTGGTGAGGCATCAGCTGGATGTGCTTGACTAGTGAGAAAACTTTTGGAATTAGGATCTAAGGCTCTTTAAAAGAACCAAAGTTAACCAATGAGGTTTGCAACTGAGGTAGGAAGCTGTTCATGTCATACCATGTTGACATCAGTACTGAGAGGAATAGTTGTGATTGACCTCAACAAAAGTCAACACTGCAGCGTGTTGTCTCGAATGCATATATCCTTGCATTAGGTAAATTTCTATCAGTTGGTTGATATGAACAGCTGCATTGCAGAAAAATCAGATTAGAATGGTCTATTGGGTTGCAACTAAGGTTTGCTATATGAATGCAAACTAAAGATTGGTTGTGGGTTGAAACTTAATTATTAAAGTTATTCACGTGGTATAACTAGCCAGGACCAAGATGTGTGTGGTAAAAATAAGGCTAATAGCTAGAATTGCCAACTTTTCAAGTAATCAGAAAATACTATCTTTGTCTTTAACTGCAGTTTGAGCAGTAGATCTCAGAAAGCCATATAAAATCTTTACCTCCTGTACTGTGGGGGTTATTGATTGTTACTCTGCATAGATCAAGCTTACTGTTAGAGAAACTGATACAAATTTCCTAGGCATTGGTGCTAGGTCAGTTGGCAACACTAGTAATGACTCAGTTCGAATTAGACCTTAGCCCTGCATACCTCATATGACCACCAAACAACTTTTCTCAGAGCCATTTATGAAGACAACAAATGAAAAGTAGAACTTTTTGCCTAGCTATGATTGTTTGATATATTCCCCTTCTGAGCTGTTCTTCTCCTCATGATATCTCTTGCGTGCTTTAGTCTCATTTAGGCTGAAAGAGGAAGACTAAAAATGCAAGCACTTCATGTATTTGTGCTGGCCTCTTCATTGAATCCCAAGCTGCCATTTAGATGCTTTGTGCCTGAAATTTTCTTGTACAGTTTCCATTGGGTAGAATATTCTTCCTTGCTTGCTGTCCTTAAATCTAGCATGTAGCGTTGCTCTGAGTGTTGGACACTTGCTGGTCTTCTGCAGTGTTTGCAAAAGCGATTGCTGTGTTATTTTAACAACAAAAAGCACAAAGATCTGTGAATCGCTCAGAGGCTTGTAAAGCACTTTGGGATCTATCCAGATGGAAGGAGCTTTCTTAGATATATAAGCATAACTTTTTCACATGACAATACTGGTCATAGTTCTAGCAAGCATGGTGAAGCATGACCCATGCAAAATGTGGCAGAAACTTTAGTCTGACTGGTATCCTCAGCTAGTCTAAAAATATAACTAGCATATGGCTATTATGTGAGTGGGACACATAAACAAAATGGGCTGGGACTTCCAATTTGTCCCAGATTTCCAGAATTATAATGCAAATGGGTGAACCAGATTTTGTTATGTTGTGCATATAAGATATATGAGCATGTGCAAATAAGCAAATAAGCCCAGATTTTGCAGAGTTGTATATACATTGCCAAGTTTACTACCATAATGTGTCTCACTGGGGTCCACAGAAACAACTACATAAGGCTATATTAGCCAACTAGCCTAAGTTTACTATAGAGTAGCGTCCTAGAATGTTCCTGATATGAAGGAATCTAGTGCCTAAGTATTATTGCTATCATCTGAATGGCCTGTATATAAAAATTTAGCAGGAGATGCTTGATCTGGCCTGAAAATGAGTGGAACCCATTAATTAGCTGCTATCTATAGGTCAGTTAATGGCAGTAAGATGGCAACTCTATTTTGTGTAGATAAAGTTGGTGGGTTGCAATCCAGAGAGTGACCCTGTGTACCTACATCCATTCCTGAATCATAAGATTAGGAGTTTCCTAGTTTTTACCTCTCTGCAGAACTCCAGATGTTCAGGTATAGTAACTTACCAGCTAAAAGGACATACCAAACTGCTAATATGGTATGTCTGATTCAGTAGTAGATATAAAGTACATAGGTAATTTTTGGCTTGTGCAATCCAGCTACCTGTGTGTGGGCATCTTCCTCTCTGTGTGTGGTGCCTTGAAATTTCCCAGTAGTGTAAGGGAATGTCATTTCCATCCCCAGGGCCTGCTTCACAACCACACAAAAGGGAGTCCATTTCAGACAGAAAATAGGATAGATGTGAGATCCCAGAGTATTATTTAGCTCAGGACCCCAATATTCCTTATCCCAATGCTGGGTCCATATGATAAGTATAAGCGCACATACAAACCTTTGCACAAATGGGACCTTAAGACATCTAACCAGCCATCTAATCTGTTTCCCAGAGATTCCCATAGACAGAAACCTGGGTTAAACAAGTTGTTCTGGGCTTCAAACCTTATTGGTGCTATGCAAAGAAAACTGTGAAATCACTACACCTAGCAAGCAAACAAACAAGAGCAAGTTCCAACTGTTTGCAAGTGCTTTTTTACACCCTTTATAAGCTGGAAATCCCAACCCAAAACCTGAATTCCTTACTCCAGACTACTCCATGGCCACTGTTAAAATACCAAGGGCTACAGCTGCCAAATCTACAACACCACTCACTCCTGCCACATGAATGAATAATCCAACCCAACTCCTCTATATCTCTGCTTATGAACTCAATTGTTGTGCAAAAATGGTACTTTTTATTTCCAGAATAAATCTGCTTGTGCAAAACTACTAACCACTGCTTCATTTAAGTGTGAGTCTGTTTATTGAACTCCAACTTCTGCTGAGTGAATGAACAGAGGTACTGTTAGAAGTCCCTTTGGGGCATAAGAATATGAGAAGGTTTCAGTCTCCACATTTAATGATACTATATCAAGGAGAAGGAAGGACGGCATACTTATCAGCAGTGCTGCAACTAGGCACATGCTTTAAGCTGGGAGACAAATTCACCTTATCCACAAATTACTGCTTTCATTCCCAGTATAGGCCAAATGTTCATTCTACTTGAATTGGGAATAGTTTCAGCATCTCTGTGCTGCATATCAATGACTAATGAAGCTCATATTCTAGGAGAGTCCATTTTTCAACTTGCCCTGTAACTGTGCCTTTCACTGTAACCCTAGATGCAGCTAATGATGGGGAGAAGGCTAATCAGTTGATGTGAGAGTTTTCTGTGTCTGATTTCTAAATCCTAAAGTGCACTTTAAGACAAAGAAGCAAACCAGTCCATGCTCTGCCCTAGTCAATTGGCAAGCTTACTTTAAACAAATCAGCAAGCATTAAGTTTTCAATTTTTCAGTGATGGAGGAGAGGAAATGCCCCTTATTTTAATAGAGAATTTGGAAGTGGCTGTGGCCAGCAACTGTATTATTAGGTAGCAATAAGAAGAATTTCAAAATGGCAGAAAATGCCAGCTGTTTCTAATCAGACTCAGAGTCTAAAGCAGGGGTGGGTAACTTGTGCCCTCTCTTCTTCTAAATAATAATCCGTTGCATGGCTTCCTTTATTTTTGCTTTAAAATAGACTTAATTGTTAAAGCTCCCCTAATTTAGGAATTTGCACCAGAAATCCAAATGTTACCCGTATGGTAGCATCATCTTTGTATTATTTCCACTCCACCCGTGATGAGTGTAGCCTACTTCCCTCACCCTGAAAAATATGTCTTCTAGCCCTCAGAAGATGGCACTCACTAGCATATACAATGGTGCCTCACAAGACGAGATTAATCCGTTCCGGAAGAACGCTCTTAGCGCGAAATGCTCGTAAAGAGAAA
>JANHZU010002370.1:94495-107853 GCA_032468055.1 Acrochordus granulatus | reverse complement strand
ACTTTGAATGGTTGCTAAACAAATGGTTCTAAGTCAAACACTACCTGTAATCAACAGAGATTATCTTTCAGTAGACTCCTAAGTACTTTTTTCAAGTTACAAGTGCAGAATATCCTATTAATTTCTAAATTACTTATAACAATAGTTTTCTTTTGAATATGCTTTTATTCATATTTACAAAATTGAAACATCCTCTGATGCTGTTATGTGCAAAAGACCAGGTCCACATGTAAAGGTTCAGATTAACTGATTTATTGCTAAAAGCTATATACAAGAATCTTCTCAACTAAGAGTCAGCACCTGTGGATGCTAGATAAGATTCAGTGGCAATGGGGGGATTGGACTTACAATGTTTGTGTTATGTAGCAACTCTAGACTAATCCCTCTTTTCACCTTTCCCCCTGGCTCTGCTATTTTTTCTTCTACAGATGCTAACTTTATGCTTCCCCCCTCCCACTTTCATACCCACAGAATATGGCTTCATTGGCTATTCAGAGGAACTTATGTTGAACAACACACTACCAGACTACAGCTCAGGGGAATCTTTCTTCACTGTATTTGGTGTATTCTTCCCAGCTGCCACAGGTACCATGGAATTTATGGGAGTTTTAGAGGATATACTGCAAAATCTTGAAAGAACCTGTATATGGCCATCTAATTTAGTGGTCAGCATCCTATAATGGTCAAAGAATGCATTTAGGAAATTCTCAAAGATGCTGAAGACAGTACCTGGGTTTGTGCAAAACCTATTTTCCCAGGAACAGAATGTTCTGAAGAAATCTGACATGTTTTGTCCTTCTTCTGGACTACAGCAGTTCAACCTTTTCTGAGGTGGTCCAGCAGCTAAGAGAGAATAAATAATTGGCTAAGCCCATAGTCATCTTTTGTATATTATTCAGCTGGAATAACTGAACATCTTCCAGCAAACTCTAACTAGACATTCCCATCACATGATAGATTCTATAATAACATGCCACCTAATTTGTAGGATATGAGGGTAAAGTGTTTTCACTACATTTATTCAATAGGTATGTATTCAGTTTTTACTCTGATAAGTACTTGGCTGTATTTTCTCAAGATTTATTACACCTTTGCTGTAGCCATTTGCTTCAATGCCTAGATAAAAAGGTAAAGGTTTCCCCTTTCAGTCATGTCCAATTCCAGGGTATGGTGCTCATCTCTGTTTCACAGCTGAAGAGCCAGTATTGTCCAAAGATGCTTCTGTGGTCATGTGGCCAGCATAATTATATGCTGAGGTGCACAGAACACTGTTGTCTTCCCACCAATTTAGGTGGTACCTATTTATCTACTTGCATTTTGCATGCTTTCGAACTGCTAGGTTGGTAGGAGCTGGGGCGAATCACAGGAGCTCACCGTTTTATGTGGTGCCTCAATCTTGAAATCAGGCTGTTGACTTTCTGGCTAACAAGCCCAGCATCTTAATGGCTAAGCCCACCACACCCCCTTCAATATCCAGACTCATCAGTAAATGATGGACATTATCAGCTTCTCGTAATCACAGTGGGCTCTCAGGAGTAGAGGACTCTCAGGAGTACTAGAATTAGTGCTCATACTTATCTTGTGGTTTTTGCAGTGAGACTGGAGCTTCAGTAGAATAGTAATGCATTAAGCCTGGAAAATCCCCCAGAGCATCAAGCCTGGCTCACTCCCATCAGGAAATGGGATTCTGCACTTTCTCTGACTTGTGAAGCCAGGCTAACAAGAGATAGAAAATGTAGCCCTCCCAACATTTTATGAGTTGATGCATGAAAGACTAGTTTGTGCTAACTCTCCCAGCTCAGGCTTGAATGGTATCAGCCAAGTAACTAGCAGGATTCATAGTATACTAAATCATAGTTTATTTTACTGTGATTTATTGAAGATATCCAGTTTGGATTTGCCAAATATGCTAGGTTAAAATCAAACAAGCCATAATGATAAAATTCCATTAATGTACAGGTACTTCACAACCACAATTGGGATTGGCAACTCTATCATTAAGCAAAATGGTCATTAAATTAAACTTTGTGCTTACAATCTTACTTCAGCTTTCTTTTTCTTTACAGACCTGTGAAGGTCATAAATTCAAGGATTGGTTGCAAAGATACTTTTTCATCAACTTTGTAACTTCAGATAGCCACTATCTGTGGCTAAATGTCTATGAATATTCTCATTAATTCAGGTCATGGTAAGTAGTAAAAATGACAAAACATTTTGCAAAGTTTCTTAAAAAGGCAACTGGACTTTAATTACAAGATGTTATTGAAAACGTTTCACCTTCTATCTGGAAGGCTTTTTCAGTCCATCTAAAAATGAAAAATGGTCAGGAAATATATGCATTTTTAAAAAGGGTGTGGGGACAAGAGCAGAAAACCTTAGAGTAAGTTTGCTATGTTTTCTCATCTTGCCTCACTCTCCTTTTAGAAATGTACATGTTTCCTGACCATTCTTTTTCATTTTTAGACAGACTGAGAAAGCCTTCCAGATAGAAGGTGAAATATCTCCAATAACATCTTGTAATTAAAATCTTAAAATCCACTTGCCTTTTTAAAAAAATTGCAATTATGTTTGCAATTTTACTACTATCTGTGGCTGTTCCTAAACAAGAACTATCTATGTTCAGCTTAATGTGCTTTAAACTGCTTCTCATTCATTCATTGCATACAGGTTGAACCCTTGAAGTTCTTTGTACAGCAACTTCCTGCTGGGTTGCTGTGATGTGGTAAAAAAATAAAATTTCCAGAAGAGAGAGGAGTTTTAAAAACATTATTAAATTGTTTATTTTTTATTTATACCAGATGTATTGGGCTGGAGCACAGCTGCTCCCTATTCAGATAGGCACATGTAGATTAAAATTATTTATAAGTGCTGCAATAAAAATTAATTATGTTCTTAAATGGTATTTATTTTGGCTACCATTTGTCAAGGAAAGCAATTGATGCTAACAGATATAATTTATTTCAGAAGTGCTAATAATTTAGCAGTAATAAAATTAGTAGCAAAACAAAAACACTCTTGCAATACAGGTTGTTAACTCTTCCATTAATTTAGCAGCTACAAAATAACTGTATTTGTCCTTTAAGTACACAAAGCATTTAGACTTAATTGATCAGTATAGTTGTGTATTATAGTAGTAGCATGGGGAAATTAATGTTTCTTATCTCATTTTATTGGGTTTAAATAATGTATACTATCCTTTGTTTAGGTTATATGATTCTGAATAGAAAGCATTATTCTTGATTGCTTCTAATCTGATATTCTGTAAGAGCCCAGGTGCAAGATGCTTCTGTGTTCTGTATCAGTTGGGGAAATAATGAAAGCAAGAGGACAAAAATATCTTACTTGAACTTCGCAGCTTAAGCCTCACTGAAGCAACAAAAGCCACCTGCCAAGCCTTGTGTCTCTCCTATGTTACAATGCCAGACAAGCATCAGAAACGAAGTTATGCAGTATAAAAAGATTCTTGCATTCCCTTTTCTTTGATTAATAAGAAAACAAGATGAAGCTTACTCAGTGAGGCCACTGGCCAATCTAGTCCAGAATTCTGTGTCACATAGGGGCCAACTAGAGGCATGTGAGGAGCTCACAATCTAGATTTGCACTATTGCTTCTCTGCAATTAGTATGTAAGGCGTACAGCAGCTTAAGATTCAGGATACAGTCATACCAGGAACTTCCATAAAACTATCCAATACCCCTTTAAAAGCATCCAAGTGCTTTACTTTGACCGCTGATTGAAATACTGCAACTCAATCGTGAGCTACATAAGAAATATTTTCTTCTTTATCTCTTTAATCTCCCACATGCATTTTCTTTCTCCACCAAGCTCTTTCCTTCTCTTAGATTCCTGTTTGAACTATTCTAGCTGTCAGTAGAAAACCAGAGGTTCCTCTTCCAAGTATTTGGCTTTTCTTTTGTTGGATACAGATTGTATCTGTTAATTGATTTCAGCAGCTGTAGCCACACTAGAATTTTTGGGTAGGATGGAGTAGTTTAGCCATTTAACTAAACCATTTTAAAATGTCAAACTATCCTTAAATTGTTCTGTTCTATGAAAGCTTGCTTTTCTGTTTTTCTTTTATTATGCCAATTTGAGCTAAAATGTAACAGTTTTAAAAAGCTAGCCAATCTTGTACCTGTTAGCAAATTGGATAATGTCCAGAAATGACTCCCAAAAGTTCTATATCAATTGGGCTTTTTGACATGTAAACTATCCTTGATTGTAAATATAGCACAAGAACCCCACCAGCAACAAAAATTGAAGAGAAAATGAAATGAACATTACTCATTCATTGAGTAATGAATGGCTTAGTTAAATGCTTGGTTAAAATATTCTGTGTGATGGAGCCTTAGTGGCAGTTTCCTCTGCAGAGTCCTGAATATGATTATGTGTTTATAGTCCTCATTAGCCATTCAATATTGAGATAAGTGGGTCATTTTACATAGGTATTAAATCTATCAGTGGTCAGCCTGCCTTGCTTGTGGATATGTAACACATGTTCTGATTTATCCTCTTGCCTTCTTTTTTTGTCTAGAAGCTTTCTTTAGCTGCTTTTAAGATAGAAGAGTCATGGCTTTCTGGCTCTACTGAGCAGAAAAAACTTAAAATATTACAATCTTAAAGAAACTGAGCACAAAACAAAACATTTTTGCAGACCCCTTAATACTTATTCATTACTAGAAAAAAATCAAGACAATTATTTCTGTGAGGGTTATAGTTAGGAGGAGTTAAAACTGACTAGAAAGGTCAGAAGAGCCAGTTTGATATAATGGTTAAGGCACCGTGATTTAATCGGAGAGGCTGTGAGTTCTAGTTCTGCCCTAGGTACAAAGCCAGCTGGGTGACCTTAGGCCAGTCCTTCTCTCTCAGTCCTAGCAAGGAGGAGACAAGGGCAAACCACTTCTGAAAACTGCAGGGACTTGTTCAGGTAGTCACCAGGAATCAACACTGACTCCAATAATAGAAGAGACTAAGACTGAGGTTACTGAAATCTACTAAAGAATATACAGTGGCCAAAGGGTAAAGAGAGAGCAATCGTTTTGATTTCTGCATCCACCAGATAACCTGTAGTCAAGAAATTATTTTATTATTTAAAAAAATCTATAATGAATGTACAAAATGCAAGGAACAAAAGTTAGTACACATTAATATGCACAGATAGAAAACTAAAGTAAAAAATATTTTTTATAGAGTAGCATCAGGAGCCACAACTGTACTGGTGTTATTTTTAGCACCTCCTTCTGTTAACCCAGTTCTGAAATCTGTGCTTTTTCCTGTGCCAACTGCTTAGCAAGAGCTTTTTGGGGTGGTGAGCCTGTTCTGTAATTTTTTTACTGCTGCTTTGTCTCTTTTAAGTTTAGTAAAAATAATCATAGATTTGTTTTTATATTCTGGAATGGGAGAATGCAGTTGAGTAATCTAGGCCATATATAATATAGGCTGTTCTCTATAAAAATGGATGATAAATTAACTAAATTTGGTGGTGAGACTAGCAGCAATTTGAACTCTAATGGCACAGGCCAAGCTCTCTTGTCATCACTGCATTGCACCAGAATTCATGAATTGATCTCATTGATGCTAATCCATAGTGCTTTAACTAAGTCATTCCTTGCTCCAGTGGTGTTAAATTAGGCTTGAAATTGCCTTGAAGAGGAATAATTGCATTACTATGAATGGAAGTGTGTTATTTTCCTCCTAAATACCTCTGTAGTTTGTATGTCTGTTCACCATGTGGACCAGTAACAAAGGGATCATTATTTTAGTTATCATACAGTTATAAAGCAAGAGTATCACACATAACTTCTCCTTTCTTAGAAATTGGAACTTAAAGCATTTCAGAGGAAGCCTCTGGCTTTCTTTCTAAAGTTTTTGTCATGTGCTAGTTAAGAACTGGCTATATCATCCAAGCAATTAAACTGTTTCATAAGTTTCATGTGGGTGTGAGAGATGTTGATTTTACTGAGTTAGATCAGAAAGAGTTCAGTCACAATGTTAGGTGATTTAAAAATAGCCTTAAGTTGTTTTGGATGTATACAACTATTTACCATATACTTATTTTGCGAACTGAAATCTATTCCTCTATCTGATGATTTTGACTGAAGTACTTTATTTGCACAGCAGTCCTAAATAGATAAGGCCTATTGAGTTCAGTGATCTATATAAATATGTTTAGCATTGATACATAAGCTTATGTATTAATAAAAAGGCCCACTGAAATAAACTCATAGTTGATATTCATTGTTCTTATGGGGCCTTAACTGCTTTAACAGATCACAAATGTATCAAGCTACATTTAATATATCAAACGCTCATGGATTATCTCCCTGACTGGAACTAGAGGGAACCAAACAAAGGCAAAGCATTATTTGGGCAAAGACAAATCTACCTGATTGATGTCTCTTATGGCAAAATAAATGGTGGATATTGATCCTATTAATTGACTTGGGGCTGCAAGTATGGTTCAATATTCTTTTAACTGGAAAATAAAACTGTTTTGGAATTGCTGAATAATTATTTCTTCTTCCTATTGAATGTATGATTGTGACTGTTGTCTTCTCAAATATTTATAATTAAATACTTTAGAATTAATTTATTTGGTTGTATAAAGAGCAACCTTATGTTACCAAAAGGGTAACAGTCATCAGACATTAACAGTCTGAAGGCTTATTGTTAAGAGAAAGCAGAGAACAAAAGTTTCCCGTGAAAGTGTCAGAACCTGTAATGCATTTGAAAATAACCTCTCGTGTCATGTAGAGCCCGGTTGAATGATCTGCCAAGTTCAATGTTAGCAGACATTTAGAAAGGGACTGTTTTCAAGTGATAGTTTTCAGATAAGCTGTTTTTGTCTAAATCCATGCTTTTCTTCTAGTACCATTGTCCAGTTTGGAACAAAGAAGCTCTTTGTGGGTATGTGGTTAGCAGCCTGTTGCTAGTGGATACCTAGTTGCTTAATCATGAAGCTTGTATACGTGGCACCGATATCAGTATGCGCACCGGGATTGGCTTTTTTTTTTTTTTAAAGGTGGTCATCTCTTAGTCCTCTAACACTGTTCTGTTTATTTTTGTGTGTGCTCAAACTGCAGGTGTGATGGCTGGCTTCAATATGAGTGGGGATCTCAGGAAACCTGCAACAAATATCCCTCTGGGATCTTTATCTGCCATTGGCATTTCGTAAGTCCTTTCAAACAAAGGGGAAGACCTCCTTGGAAAATTAGTTTTCTGCTCAAAGTAACTTTCCTCTCATCTCTCTTTTGGAGTCAATCCGTTTCCTATTCTCACAACCATCCCTTTTTTTCTTCTGTATCAAAGTTGGCAGACATTCAGCTGTTTATCTCTGGTCATTTTCTATTCTGGACACATTACAAAAAGATAAATAAATTGAAATCCTCTTTCATTTTTCCAAGTTGAGGAAACACATGCGCACACACACACAATTTATTTATTTCTTTAATTTATATCCCTTTATTATTTTCAACAAACTCTCCTTCCTAGTATGGAATATCTTAGGAGCAATATCTTATTTATTTATTTATTAGATTTCTATGTTGCTGAAATCAGACGACTCTCGGCAGCTTACAATAAAAAAACATAAAAACCGTAAAAATAATAAAACACAATTAAAACATTCAATACGAAAGGCGTGGGCTCTTTGCTTATTCTCCCTACAAATCTCTAGATACATTTTACAGCAAACTGATTTTTAGGAAGAATTCTTAAATAAAGCAAGCCCATTGCCTGTGGATTCATAATAAATGCAATACCTTGATGTCCATATGATATTTTTTTCATTTTCATTTACAGGTGAATGATTTCAGTAGTAGCTAGAGACTGTGAGACAGGACATAATGACTTGACTACATTCCTAGCAGTGGCCTCTTACTGGATAGCTACTTCCTAGCACAATAGTTAAACATCGGGATCTAATATTTTGTTGGCTTAGAGAAGTTAAGCGCAGCTGCTGAATGATATGCTGTGTGTGAGCATGTAGAAAAGATTATCAGCCTTAATCATATTACACTCATAAGCCAGAACATGGTTTCAGGGGGGTTTCAAAAAAGAAAAGGAAAAAGAAAATAAACTTGTAGGAATCCCCTCATTACATAGAGTCACCCCTCTCTTTTAAACTACTCCTTAGCTATCTACATTTTTAAATAAGGATTTGACTCTTTCTCATCATATCCAATTGCCACAACATGTATAACATTATCCAAATTTATTTCTTCTTCTTTTTCCCTCATTCTTGTTCCTTTTCCTTTCACCCCCTTTTATTGGTTGCTTTCAATACTTCAACTTTTATACGTATCTTTGAGGGGGCATATCCTGTTTTTTATTTAGGCTCAGTCAAGCTTCAGTAATATACATGGCAACAAATTTTCTCCATCGCAATGATCTGATTAAAAGATGACTGCAAGTATTTCCCTTAGAAATCTTTAACTGTTCTGAGGACCATTATTTTTTTAAAAAGATGAAAGAATTATAAATCACATACTGCTAGGATTCAGTTTAATTTTAATTCATTTCCTAGGCATCATTTTTGTTATAATTATAACAATTTAATTTTCATTGATATAATTATAAAATGTATTAGCTATTTATCCTTAGTCCTAAGCAAATAGATGCAAACTGACAAAGTGGATCTGTTCTAGGACTTACATTTCAATAGTAAAGCAGCCATTGATGTTCTGCACCTACTTGTTAAAAGGTAGATTGATCCTTTTTCTTTAATGGATTCACAGTGTAAGGTCAACAGCTCCTCTACCATTGAAATCTAAGTACCAGAACCTATGCTACATCATGTTTTCCTAAAGTTACAGATACATTTGGAAGAGAATTTCCATCTTTGGATCTGTTTTTTCATAGATGAACTCCTCTTTCCATTCTTTCCACATTTTCATCCTAACCTGGGTTCATTTCAGTTGCATCCACAACATGATATTATACTTAAAGTGATTAAAATATTTTGAGGGTAAAGAAAACCCAGTGATTAGTGAACCAGTTTATGCTATTAAGGAAAGTATGTTTTAAAAAGCTGAGACTTCTTTTTAAATTTCTTTGCAGGTGGTTTTTATACATTATTTTTGTTTTTTTACTGGGAGCTATTTGTACCAGAGATTCACTCCGCTATAATTTTATGATAGCAGAAAAGGTAACTTCTTTAAATATATAATGCAAAGCTTATATTTCTGAATTAAATTACATGGTTTCCAAATGAAGAGCAATAATGTTTATCTCCTGGCCAAACTTCATCTCACAATCAAACTGTAAGTAGTATAACCTCCTCTTGCCTATAGCCCCATGGACACCCTCCAAAGTTGTTCCTGTGGTTAGGAGAGAGCCACCAAGGCATGTTTTGTGAAGAGCTGGAAACAGAGAAGAAGGAAAAAAGAATCAAGTTACAAAAGCATAAAATAGGAAATGGGAATGTGAAGGGCGGAGAAGGAACATCACTAATATCTGAGGAGGTCCTGGATAAGAATTATGTGTCTCTATCCTCAGAACATTTCTATCAAATAGAATCACATCTTCTGTGACCCTGGACTTTATCTAACTTAGGCTCTGAGTCAGTTGACTTAGCCTGCCCCTCACCCCTGTCTTCCTGTATGACTTTAGTGACTGTTAACTTCAGTTAATTCCCGTCTCTCTAATTGAGACTCACATTGTTTTTCTGCAGACATTTTGTTACCAGGCTAGATAATGTCATCAGCACATGAGGGAGTAAATGTATATTTATTAAATATTTTTTATTAGATAAAAACATACAAAGTAATATAAGTGAGAAAAAGAAAAGAAGAAAAAAATCCAAGAGATAGGGGAAAAAAGTAAAAGAAAATTGGAAAAAGTTATAAAAAAGTAGCTTCTGATCTTCTTTACAGCAATTATAAGTACAATTATAAATTTACCACTTTCTCTAAGTTTATAACATAACTTCTGTTTTCTATAATCTATTCTGGCTTGTCACCAAAACCATAAATTATAAATCCATTTTTTTCTGTTTCATGCAAAAAGTTTTTGAGGAGTTTCCATTCAACAATAAACATAGATACTGTTGGGTTTTTTTTGTGATCAAACAAGTCAATTTATCCATCTCAGCAAGTTTAATCTTCTTCACCAACCATTCTTCCATTGAAGATAATGCTGAATCTTTCCATTGTATTCTATACAATAATCTCGCTGCAATTATTGTATATAAAAATGAAATTCCTGACTTGATTGATTGATGTTCATCCATCAATCCCAAAATAAAAATCTCTCATTTCAATTCTTTATTAATCTTTAAAAACCTCTGAATCAGTGTATTCATTTGAATACAGAATTATCTAGTTTTTCACATGTCCACCAAACATGATAAAATGTCTGTTCTTGTTGTTCACATTAACAACATATTTAAAGGGCCTTTATACACTCTAGGCAATCTCTGTGCTGACATATTACCAATGGTATCTTATTTTATAATTATCTTTAAGATAATATAATGTAAATTTAAACCTTTTCAGCCACATATTTTCTCACTATTCTATCTGTATATCATAACCAAAATTTTAGCCCATGGGAGAGGGAAATTTTCAGACTGTTTATATATAGTAGGTTGCCTTGCTAGACTTGGTTATAGTGTGGTTCTTCCTTGGTGATGCCTTGATTAGGATACTGCTTTTACTCTGATTGCTTCGTTAATGTTTTTTCCTGATTATCTGACTGCTGGTTGCTAAAGAGTATGTGTTCTGGGCTGTTTGTTTCCTTTCTTGCCTTTATCTTTTCAAAGGTATGTAGATGGGGGTTATCTTTATGTGTCTGCTGATGGCTATTTTGTTAGAATGCAAAGCTTCCAGAAATTCTCTGGCATTTTTTAAACCTGGATTCATCTAAACTTAGAGTCAGAAACTAAAAAACCTTAATTGCCAAAGCAAGGCCTGCTAAATAAAAAGTCATGTTATCAAGTCAACTGCATAGGTGAGAATTCAGTACTTCAAAAATCTTTACTTCTTGGAGAGATGCTCCAAACTAATTTCTGCCTCTACATGTTCAACATAGCTGATAACAGGACAAGCATCAAATATCAGTCTTGAATGACAGCCTGCCACAGAATTGGTCATGTGCTTTTTAGGGTATCTTTCCTTCATGACAGTTTGTATTCCATGATATCCTCTCCCTTCCTACTGTCTTATCAGCTTCACTTCTTCACTTTTTGTTCATTCCCAAGATAAAATGCACTTTTTTCTGTAAAAAACCTTAGGTATTCTTGGTTGTGCATGTGTGTAATGTATATGTATATGCCCCCAGTGAGCACCAGTTTGGTGTGGTTGTGGGGCTTGTGTGCTCCGAAGAAGATGAGAGCTATGCCAGAAGTTCAACCATACTGGACAGATCTCATCAGAGGAACTGGACAAAGAGTGTCTCCCTCCCATAAAAAATATAAGACGTATTTTACAGAAACCTATACCTGCTTGGTAATCACCTGGGTCAAAAAGGACCATATTAGATGCTGATGTTCTGGGGTATCTGATGAAAAATGAGCAACAGGACTCTGGAGAAGGAAATGGCAACCACTCCAATATCCTTGGCAAGAAAACCCCATGGACAGTAACAATAGGCTAAAAGATATGACACCAGAAGATGAGCATCTCAGGTTGGAAGGTGTCCAATATGCTACTGGAGAAGAGCAGAGGGCAATTACAAGTAGCTGTAGAAGGAGTAAAGTAGCTGGGCCAAAGCTGATAGCATGCTCAGCTGTGGATGTGTCTGGTGGTGAAAGGAAAGTCCAATGCTATAAAGAACTATATTGCATAGAAACCTGGAATGTAAGATCTATAAATTTTGGGAAGTTGGATGTGATCAAACATGAGATGGCAAGATTGAACATCAATATCTTGGAATCAGTGAACTAAAATGGATGGGAATGGATAAATTTAATTCAGATGGCCACTATACTACCGTGGACAAGAATCCCTTAGAAGCAATGGAGTAGCCATCATAGACGATAAAAGAGTGAGAAAAGCAACATGAGATACAATCTCACAAACGACAGAATGATCTTGGTTCAAATCCAGGCAAAACATTCAACATCACAGTAATCCATGTCTATGCCCCCGCCATTGATGCTGAAAATCAATCCCCTGACAGGAGTTGCCAAAAGAAGAAGAAGCAGAGTACACCATGCAAAATGTGGGCTGGATGAATCACAAGCCATAATTAAAATTGCTGGGAGAAACATCAACAATACCAGTCTAATGGCAGAAAGTAAGGAGGAACTAAACAGCCTCTTGATGAGGGTGAAAGAGGAGAGTGCAGAAGCTTGAAAATTCCACATTAAAACAATTAAGTTGAAATTCCACATTAAAAAAAGTTCATGGCATCCAATCCCATCATGTCTGGTAAACAGAAGGGAAGAAATGGAAGCAGTGACAGATTTTACTTTCTTGGGCTCTACTGCAGACGGTGACTGAAGCCATGAAATTAAAAGACGCATTTTCCATGGGAGGAAAGCTACGGCAAACCTTCACAGCATATTAAAAAGCAGAGACCTCACCTTGCCAACAAAGGTCCATATAGTCAAAACTATGGTTTTCCCAGTAGTTTTGTATGGCTGTGAGAGGTGGACCATAAGGAAGGCTGAGTGCTAAAGAATTGACACCTTTGAATTGTGGTGCTGGAGAAGACCCTTGAGCGTCCCTTGGCTGCAAGGAGATCAAACCAGTCAATCCTAAAGGAAATCAACTCTGACTGTTCATTGGACAGACAGATACTGAAGCTGAAGCTCAAATACTTTGGCCACCTAATGCGAAGAAAGGACTTGTTGGAGAAGACCATGATGCTGGGAAAGACTGAGGGCAAAAGGAAAAGGGGACGGAGAGGATGAGATGGTTAGATAACATCATGGATGAGATGGGCATGGAATTTTGTGGGTTCTGGGAGGCAGGGCAGGACAGGGCAGGGAGCCCTGTCATGCTGCAGTCCATAGGGTCATAAAGAGTCAGACATAACAGTGACTGAACAACATATGTATATGACATGAGGCATAACTTAATGCTTTTTACTAAAAAAGGTTTCCCCTTTCAGTCATGTTCGACTCCATGGGGCAGTGCTCATCTCCATTTCATAGCCGAAGCGGAAGTGTTGTCACAAGATGTTTCTATGGTCATATGGCCGGCATGACTATACACTGGAGTGCACGGAATGGTGTTGTCTTCCCACCAATTTAAGCAGTACCCATTTATCTATTTGCATTTTGCATGCTTTCAAAATGCTAGGTTGGCAGGAGTAGGGGCAAATAAAGGGAGCTCATGGTGCCCGGGTCTTGAATTTGGGCTGCCAACCTTGTGGCTGACATGCCCAGCATCTTAACTGCTAGGCCACTGCATGTC
>JANHZU010002369.1:464296-484970 GCA_032468055.1 Acrochordus granulatus | reverse complement strand
GGCACGAAGTTTCCTCGTCTCGTGAGTCGCGGCTCGTCTAGCGGAATATTTTTTGATTAAAATTTTTGCTCGTCCTGTGAGTTTCTCACCCTGTGAGTTACTCGTCTTGTGAGGCACCACTGTATATGATTAATCATATATGACTCCATATCATATTCATTTACACAGGAAAACTTTCAAATTCAGGATTTTCCAGGAAGTCCACCTATCTGGCATAAGATCCACTCAACTATTTTATAATTCATGAAGAATTGGGAGAAACATCTTCCACATAGATGTGTAGGAAGTATTTGTGAATTTGTTCCACTACTGCTTTAGAATCACTATAATAGCAGGAACTGTTTAGAATAATGGGAGTTATGTAGATACAGATTTGGCAGGAATTGTTATTCCTAAATCCACAATAACACATGAGGCTCATCAAAATCTTTATGAGTTTTGTTGTGTGGATATTAAACACTTAATTTCCAATTTACTAGATTTTTAGAGCCTAAATGGAAATTGAAATGCACTTAATATTCTCTTCTGAAACTGAAAGAGTTTATATTATTATGAACTGTACAGTATCTATAATTCATGAGTTATGCTGGGTGATACCAGTTGGGCTTGGTTGTGTAGACCCATAATCCCCCAACTATTAGCAAATACCCTTGTTTCATAATAAGTTGTAATTCAATAATAAACTTATTGAAAAGGTACCCTAATTTTTTTACCCTAGATTACAATGCAAACCCAACCACAAAACAGGCTGAAGAATAGAATAATATCAGGCTGAAATGTAAACATCCAAAAAATAAATGCAAATCTTCCTCAGCTATTATACCGTAACCTATAAAAAGAGGAAAATTGTGGAGCAGTGATGTTGCCGACTCAGCTAGTTTTGCAATAGATATACAGTTTGTGAGATATCGATTAAGATTCTCAGTCATACAGGTAGAATTGTCTGGAGGTTGAGCGTGGCAACTGGACTTCTTTTTATTGGCTAGGGATGTTTTGCTGCTTATCCAAGCAGCTTCTTCAGTCTGAGAAAAGATTGGTTAGGGGACTCCATATATGTCTTCCAGGGTTGCTTCATTTCTCACTTAACCTGAGTAGGCTTGTTAAATGGACAATAAGAAATGTGAATAGGTAGAGAGTCTTTGGGATGTAAATGTTTGACTCATAAATTGCATCCCCAAGTGGGTTGTTAAGTGTGGCCTCCCTGGTGAACTTGTGAAGTGATCTTAGTCTTCCTGGGAACTAATGAAAGAGCAGCATGAAAAATGGGGGACCAAATTGTTTCTGAGGCCTCCACTTCTATTCATTATCATCATCATCCTAATATTGTCCTATAGGTGCAAGTTCCATTTTTCAGGTGAAAAGATACCATCTTTTGTGATATATGGCTGTTGATCCATTGGTTGGGACAAGAACTGACCGACTGGTTTCTCACCAGAACCTGACATTGGTTTGAGGCCTCCACCTCTATTGAGGGAAGAATTTTCCACTTTGGCATCAATGGATTCCTTCACTCCTCTCTCAAACCACTTATCTTCTCTGTCCAAAATGTGAACATTATTGTCCTCAAATGAGTGTCCGTTTTCTTTTAGATGAAGAAGGTAAACTGCTGATTCTGGTCCTGTGGTGTTGTTTCTCTTGTGCTGGGCCATCCTCTTATGTAAAGGCTGTTTGGTTTCTCTAATGTAGAGCTTTGAGCATTCCTCACTACACTGGGTTGCATATACTACATTATTCTTATGTTTTGGAGTTCAATCTTTAGGGTGGACAAACCTCTTTCTCGGTGCGTTGGTGGATTTGAAAAACACAGGTTATGCAGTGTTTTTCAAATGTCCATTGTAACTTCTCCAACGTACTGGTCATGTAAGAAATGATAAGGTTCTTCCATGTACTCTGAGTCTCAGTTCTTTCTGCTGTTCTTTTGTTGGATCTAGATGCTGATTTAATAAAAGTCCAATTTGGATACCGACAGGCCTTAAGAGCTGTTCTTAGGTGCCTGTTTTTTTTTCTTTTTGGCATCCATGGAGGTGTGGATGGTTTCTGCTCTATGGTGTAGTGTCCTGTTGACTCCTAGTTTGTGTTGAGGTGGATGGTGGGAGTGTGGTATTGGTCTCTGTGTGTGGGTTTCCTGTATACAGTGGAACCTTGGATTGTGAGCATAATTCGTTCTCAAAGAGCGCTCTTAATCCAAAACGCTCTTATACCAGAGTGAATTTTCCCGGAAGGAAATAATGTAAAGTCAAATGACACACACCCCAAAATATTTATCTAAAAATCATTTTCAATGGCATTTTATGTACAAATGACTGTCCCTAATATCTGAAACAAATAACAATGATTAATACACAATATAAAGTAAAAATAAAACAAATTAACCAGCTCTTTAACCTTTGCTAGAAGATTTTGAGGCAGGGTTCCCCAAGGGTCCAATCCAAGCCGGACAGAGAATAATAACTGTGGTTTAATTTGGGAGATGGTTCTTGATGGTCCCTTGGTTTATGTAAGAGGATTTCCACCTAGCCTTGAGTTCTATTCTCTGTTGTTTCTGTATAGTTCTTAGGAAGTTCATCTGGCCTTTTCTGGGAGGGGTGTGCATCCTTTAGTGCTAATCTGATCACCTCACTCCTTCCCGAGCAGCTACAATGGATCAGCTCTGAGGCAGATTCTGGCAATCAGCTGCTGCTTGGCTGGCTGCTGTCTTGGTGGCCCCTGTTGGATCAGGTGGATCCGCTGCCACTGCTCGGTAATGCCTTTCCCGGGGTCTTTCCTAGGTGGTTTAGAAATATTTCTTATAACCTGCTTAAATGCTAGAGAGGGGGAGAAGAGATGGGCAAGAGGGATAAAGGCTGGATGGTGCTGTGCGAGGAGGGCTGTGTGTGTGTGTGTGTGACAGGGAAGATGGAAGGTCAATCTTCTTACATTTTGAAAAGAGTCCTGGCTGGCATGGGGGAGACGAGAGGATGGAGAGGAGGAGGAGGAGGGCTATTGCTTGGAAGGAGAATCTCCTTCCATGAGAATATCTGCAACTTGAATCTCGGGAGTTTTTTCTCTTGAACGACTTTCACTAACACAACTGGTTTCACTTAATTTATGCTTTTTACGCAGTGAGAGAGAAGAACCATTGGCTCGGTTTTGAGATTTCCCCACACGAGCTGATTGCACAATGCTCTTCTTGCAAGTTTTCACTCTTTAACCAAGTTACATTTTATTAAAAAATTTTGCTCATCTTGTGGAACACTCATTAACTGAGATAACCGCAATGCAAGGTTCCACTGTATCTCTATTTCTAGCTTGTCACAGGTCCCAGGAATGTCAGCATGTTGCCCTTGGTGTCTTCCTTGCTGAACTTTCAGTCTACAGTGTTTATATGGTCTGTGAAAGCCTGAACCTCATGGACCTTCACTTCTTCCATGTATAGGTTGGCAACAATGGGTGACACAGGGAAACCATGGCAGAGCTGTGTTTCTGTCTCCAGAAGTGCATTAATCCCCAGGATTAAGACCACTTCACAAGTTCATCAGGAAGGCCATACTTAACAACCCACTTGGGAATGAGTAAGGGATTTAAGAGTTGAACATTTATATTCCAATGACTCTACCTATTCACATCTATTATCCATCTAATGAATCTAATCAGGTTAAGTGAGAATTGAAGCCTCTATGGAGTCCCTTAACCAATATTTTCTCAGACTATAGAAACTGCTTGGATAAGTAAGTGAATTGTCTCTAATCAACAAAAAGAAGTCCAGTTGCTGTGACTCAACCTCCAGATACAGTGTTGTGAGGTAAACTACTCAGGATGTTTCTTAATTAGTCCTGTGCAAATCCTTTGAAATAGATGCTTCCAAAAGTTCAGGAGCACATAAGCAGCTTTTTGAATTGTTAAGACAGCTACAATACATCTTTCCCTGTGAGTACTTGCTTCAGGAGTTGATCCTATATTTCTTTTGAAGCAATCATGTGAGACTAGCAAAAATGCAAATACTTCAACAATACAAGAACGATGCATTCCAAAACAATTCTTTCAGCAGATTTACATTGTCCTAATGTATAAGCAACTCTTTTCTATACTGGTCTGAGGAAATGTAAAAAAAAAATGAGCTAAATTTGTACATACATGAAATAGGGAATAAAGAAACAAGATAAAATGTAACGTAACTATTAACACTGTATTATTCAGCGTTCTGAGTTCTGAGAGGTTTTTGCTTTTCCTGTCCTTAGCATGAAGCATCCCCTGCTGGACATTATGTATGTATGTGTGGACTTTTGATTTACATTTTGTGCTGGAAAAGAATGTGGGGGAAAATTATTTTGGGTTTCTAATGTTTTATTCATTAGAATTATGTCTTGTCTCTTCTGATTAAACTCAAAGCAGTATACATGTTAATACATTTCACTAAACTGTCCTCCCACTACACAGTACAACTGTTCTACGCATAAGAATATTTAGTGTAGCATTAACTGGCCACATTTGCAGTGTGTGCAATATATGGTCTTAATTTTTTAAATCCATTCTGTATTATTCAGATGATGCTCTGATCATCAGAAGAATTTGTTTTAGGATTCACAAGTGTTGGATCTTCAGCTGTTCTTTCTCCTGTCAGCTTATGCTCTTTCCTTGCTTCAGCTATAATTGTCTTTTACTTGTGTGTGTGGAATTATAACAGTCTTAATGCAGATGGAAATAGAGTAGGCCAGCAAACTGGAGAAAATACCACATTTTCCCCTTCAGTTTATTGTGTTTGTCTACGTGGATTCAGTGATGGACAAGTGTAGCATTGTTTGTGCCTTCTGTTTTTCCTTTCAGGCAGTTTTCTATAGCTCATGAAAATCAGTTTTCATATGGAAAAAATAATCGCATGTCTTAGTCCATATTATATCTGTTGGATTAGAAACTCTTCATAGTGGCTCAACAGTTATTGCTACTTTTTGAGTCACAATGATTTATAGTTTTCCTCACCTGGTGTTCTAGAACATGCATATTTTTATTCATTAATTTAACTTGTTTTAATTATCTTTCCAAAGATGTAGCCTTCCAAATATTTTTAAGATATTTATGGTTAGAAAACACCAAAGTAACTTCATAAACAAGATAAAGGGCATTATAAAAATTCACTTTAGTCTTTTTTCTTAAAAAAAGGAACATATTAATTATGTGAAGACCATTTTTTTCATCTTACAGCAGCTCAGTAGCTGGGATACTTGTTTTTAGGAAGACAATTCATTTTAAAATAGTTGTAAAGGACAGTAAGATTTACTGGATTTGGCATTAATTAAGAGAAAATTAAAATAGGAAATAATACTCAAGAGAACTACTAGCATTCTCAATTATGTATTTAATTCTATAATACATTTGTTCATCTTTTTAAAAATAAAGATACACTGATTTTATAGATTGAGGAATGTTTTATGCTCATACTTTGAAATGTTAAGTATTATCTTGATATTTTGCCTAATAAAAAGGAAAAATAGCAAAGTTAATTATATTGAATTTTAACACTTTTATCTGGGATTAATGTCTGAAATAGTTTAAAATTATTTCTGATGTTTATATGACTTATCTTAATATTCTAGATTCCATCCAGATGGAACATAGAGTGAGGAAGCAGCTAAACTTCCTGATACTGAAATTCTCTACCCCATCAGTTCTCTGTTTTTGCTATTCTTAAATTTAAGTACATTATTGTTATACAAATCATTCTAAAACATTTGAAATTAAATGCTAAACTATCCAGCAAAGTCAGTTATATTATTATAATTTGTTATATTGTTATAACAATTTGCAATAGTAGAATTATATAGTGACAGAAATTTTCTTATGCAATTGGTTCTAATTCCTGTGTAGTATTGCCCTGCCTTTTTGGTGGTGTGTGTGTGTATATGAGTGAGAGAAAGAGATAGAACGTTATTCTAATCCAGTGCAGTTGCTACTAATTTTGCTTTAAACTAGAAAGTGTTAATACCAACTAGAAAATGTGACAAAGTTCAATTTCATTTCTTGTTTATTGCTTGTTTTCCTATTGGACAAAGAGAAGCAGCTCTAGCCTGGCAACCAGAGCTTGCTATTTGCATAACCTTCCTTGATTGGCCAGCTCTCTGCCAAATGCTTCCAATCATATGGTGTTGTTTTAGTGGTAGGCTATGCTAATTAGCTGCTGTTGCTGGGGTTCAGGGTAGTTTCTGTGTGCTATACTGCTGCATTGTGTTGCTTGGCTAGAGACATTGATAAATGAGTATTTAATGATCTGCAGCAGCTTCCACTTACTGCAGGCAGACAGATTTTAGAACAGGAGCAGAAATATTTAATTTTGCTTGCTTGCGATGAAAACATACTTTAAGACTTTAGGCTAGAATTTTTATGCAGATAAAATACTCTTTTTCTACAGGACTTTGTTTGATGTAAGGAATTTGTGGATATTATGTACAAGTAAAATTGCTTAGAATATCTGAGAAAATACTAAAATTAATATTAAAACATCAGTAAGGTAAATGATAGCAGTACATAAGTATTGCACATGAGTCAGTGAGTCAGTTTAATTTTGGAAAAAATTGGAAAATAAGTCTAAAAATTAATCTGCATCATGTATATCTTACTTGAAAGTTGTATTTTTGGTAAAGCACACCAAATTTTTCTGTAATACTGAAAGCCTTCAGAGCCAGCCTTCCGCAGCCTGATGCCATTTGTATTCCAGTAGACAACAGTTACCAAAATTCCCATATTGCCAGAATTCTTTAAGTTGTTCCTCAGGTTGAGGAAGGCTGGTCTAAATTCCATCTTCTGTTACTTTTAACTATCACTGGTAGTTACTAAAGAGACATATTCCATGATTCTACTCACTTTGCTTTACTTTTTTATTTTGCTTTTCATTTCATCATTAGCAATTGCCATTTTTTAAAAATTAGGAAGTAAGTTTAAAAATTGTCCTTTTTAAATTATTTTTATCACCCCTCCCTCTTGCCCTACCCTTCCCCCTTTTCTCTCATATGGTAGCAAATACCTAATGTCTGCTTCCTATTTGCTTCACCCCAATAACTGTGAAGTAGGCTGAGTTGGGAGCGAGTGGTTGGCCCAAAGTCACCCAGCCAGGTATCATAACTGAGAGAGGCCTAGAACTCACAGTCTTCTGGTTTTTAGGCCAGCACTTTAACCACTACAACAACAAACTGGCTCTCTTATAATAGACTTGCAAAGTATATGATTAAAGGAAACAATGAAGTCCAAAGTCACTTTCATTTACAAAATGTATGGTTTCTTTCAAAAGTACACTTTCCCAAAACATGACATACAAGCAGAACCTTTATGAATAACAAAAATATAAACTAAAGGTTGCATTAAATACATTATAAATTTCCACAAACAATCCATTAAATCAGTTAAAATAGTGAACAAGTAACTTAAAGAAAAAAAGATATTTTTTTTACAAGAAGTTTGAAGCACAAATGTAAAGTTTGGAATTAAATAATGTAAGAGAGAAGCAGTCAGAAGGCATATTTTGGGGAAAAAGAAATTCCAAAAATATGATACTAGAGGTGAGAAGTTCTGGTTCCAAATGGCTATCCATTTGAGCTCAATACAGGTAATCTTCTACTTACAACTGCAATTTGGACTGGATTTCCAATTGTAAGTTATTACAGCAAAAGTTGAGGCACCCATGTGACTAGAACCAATTTTATGACTTTTTTGCAGTGGTGGTTAAGTGAACCCCGTGGTCGTGTGAACCCATGGGTGTTTTTTGGTGGAAAATGGAGTAGAAAGTCACAAATTGTGGTTATGTGACTGCCAGATGCTGCAGATGGTGTAGTGATAAGACAGTTGCCAAGCACCTGAGATGTGGTCATGTGACTAGGAGGGGAGGGAGGTGGCATCAAGACATTTTACTATGGCCAGAATTGCTTTATGGGTATAAAGTCCCCATTCTGGGTCTGTTGTAATTTTGAATGATTGTTAATTGATTGGTGGCAAGTTGAGGACTTCCTGTATGTAGGGCACCTGGAATATGACTTCTAGGACATTTTTAGGAAGTTTGTAAGTGGCACAGGGGTTTATAAGAGGTATGATGGTTGCCTTGAAAGTAAGAATAAAATAGTTGTAGAGATATTTTTAGAGAGGAAGAGAGTAGTTTTCCTTCAGTATTTTATCTGTACGGTGTATAGGATAAATAGTTGTGAATTTGTTCATCTATACAACTAATATACATACTACAATATTTGATACTTATAGTATCAAAGACATCTCAAATTGTAAGGAGCTTCTAGAACATGTTAGGAATGTTATAATGTTCTTTATTCATAGAATTTTGAGCTTTGATTTCTTAGACATTGTTCAAATACTTCATTTCAAAAGTTTCATTTTGAGGGATAAAAGGCAGCCAAACTATGGAGCTGGTGGAACTATCATGAACAGAGAATGACAGTATTATTGTCATGTGCCTTTGGTCTAATTAATATTAGATGGGGTGTATACTTCCTGTTTATTCCAGGAGAAAGGAATATGTATGATTGACACTTGCCTACCCAATTGGAAATCTTCATCCTATTCAGAACTGTAGTATTGTCATAAAGCAACCTAAAATCTCTTTGAGACTTGATTTTCAATTATCAGTGTACATACAGAGATGACTAGTACAAACCACAGTGATGAAAAATAGTGAAATATGCTGAGGGAAAAGGAAAAATGTGTTATGACAGAAACCCCAACATTTTGTATATATGCCAATGTTGACTTGCATTGCAATGCATGCTTTGTCATATGTCCCCTTTTGTATTGCCACTGTGAATACACCTATTGTTCCATGGTCTTTGTAGTTCTTCATATACTTTGGTTTAATAGTCCTGATAGTTCTTGATGAAGACCAGCTGCTCCATTAGGAGTGTCCAAGTTGAATTGATGAGGAGTTGCTCATCACTACTACTGGAAAACATGTACTTGGTCATGATTCTGGTTGGAGGGCATGCAACATAATAGCTGGGCAACCATTATCAGCTCTGGCCAGTTGTTCATTGACCACTAAAACAAGAACAATCCATCTGTTCACCCTTTTCTGACTTGCTGAGGTAGCATATATTATTTCATTCCACAATATCAGATGAGCTTACAGATTTCTCCTATGAGGACTGAAGGTGCAGTAAGGCTTGAAAGGTGCAAGGGAGATGCAGAGGGTGCGCAGCAGAACATAAGAGTGCATGCGGGGTGCAGCAAAGCTCACATAGTGTGAGAAAGTTGTGAGGTTTGAGGAGGGTGCATAGAGGTGCACAAATGGCCAGCATATAGTGCAAGTGAAGAGGGACTGATGGAAGGTATACAAATTGGGGAGATTTATCCCAGCGACTTGCATCCTTCTCTGCTGTCTTCCCTTTTGACTTTTTGGGAGAGTCAGTAGGGCAAGTCACAAACAGCAAGGTGCTACAACCAGTTGTAAGTGTGAGAAGGTTGCCAAGCACCCAGATAGCGATCATGTGACTGCAGGGTTGGTGGGATGGCTGGCACCTACGACTGGTTGTAACCATTCAGCACCACGATGGTCATAAGTTGAGGTCTATCTGTAGAAAGATCTAATTTTAGTCTGATTTTGAAAATGGAGTAAATGTAGTTTTTAGTATTCTAAAGACAGTTAATTGAAATTAGAAATGGGATACGGTGTCGTGTGGTTCCTTTTCCCTCTATGTCAAATAATTACTAATAATAAAGGCAATAAAATGTTAAATATCCATGCAGAATGTATTAATTTGCATTGTTAATTTCCAGTGCATTTCCATTTATTCATTATTTAAAATATTACAGGGGTACCTTTTTAATTTGAGTTGCTGCTGATAAATTCCTTGTTTCTAATAAATTACAACTCATGTAAGACAGGTTATTTGGTCATCATTTGCAGTATAATAGTTTTCGTTTTAACTTTCATATTTGATAATGAAGATAATTGGGTTTCAATGTACATTTTTTGTCCCAAACTTCCAGATGCTGATTTGAATTTTCTAAAAAATTCAAATGTATTTCTTGTGTCTCCATTCAAGATCTTCTTATACTACTTGTGTCTCACATTCTCCTTCCTTTTAAAACTGAATATTTGAAAGCACTAATTAATTCTCTAAACTTCATTTCAGAGGCCCTAGGCTATTGGTTATCTTAGCAATTTTTGGATATATGAACTTCAAATCCTAGAATTTCACATCCACCATGGTCATTGATAATAATTCTGACAGTTGAAGTGTTCACACCTAGAAATTGCATTGGTTAGAAAACAATACTGTAGGTGGAGATTATTCCTTCTTGATTAATAAGTGAAAAATATTTGGAATATTCCATGACATTTTTTTCTCCCTGCTTAATTTTCTTTTTTGCTGTTGTTGTGATGGTTGTAAAATGGATCATCCGCATCTTCTTCTTTCGTCTGCTCCCGTCAGGAGTTGCCACAGTGAATCTTCTGTTTCCATCTTCCTCAGTCTTTAGCATCCTCTTCACCTCAATTTTTATGATCTTTTTTGCAATGATGGTTAAAGCGAACACTGTAGTCATTAAGCTAATTCTGTGATCATTGCTTGCTGTGGGGCTTTTTTGCTGAAAACCAGAAGTAGGTGCTGTTTTTTGGCAAAAACAATGTAAATGTCACCACAGGACACTGCAAATGGCTGTAAATGCGGCTAGTTGCTAAGTGCCCAAAATGTGGTCCTGTGACCAAGGGTGGGCTGTCAAAACTTCAAAACTGGATCATAAATATCTTTGGGAGGTCCATTGCAACGTCAAATGATCACTAAGTGATCAATCATAAATTGAAGACTACCTGTATGTTGAAGAATCCCAAATATTTTTCAATATTAACCTGGTGTTCTCAGATACTTACTTATATGTTTCTTGGTAATTTTGCAATTACATATGCTAGAATTAAATAAAGCAGCTCTATTTCCCTAATCCATTGTAGATAACTTTGCATTGTATTTCACCTCTCTAACTTATGGTGAGAAAATCCATTCCTCCTTTAGGTTAGAGCAATATATTTTTTTGGATTGTGAAATTCTAATTTTGGCAAATCAGTTTAATAGATGTCCAATAGTACAACTGTACAGATTCTTTACTCCACCTCTGGATCCATTAACAGGTTTTTTTATCATCCCACCCTCCAAAATTTAAATTGGTCATTCTTAAATACATATTCATAATTCACTGTATAATTTCCTGATAGCATTGCTGATGTGTTTTGGATTTCATATAAATGCTTCTTAATTTTATATTTTTGGGCTGAGGGAGTCTGCCTCCTGCAGTCATTACTAGGTATTCATTTGATTTCTACCCATATTATTGTAATAGGTAAATTATTATATATGTATCTGCTTTAAGTAAAATTTTAACTTCTTCCTGAAAGTTTCCTACAATTTTTAAATTAACTTACGTCACAAATAGAAAATAAAAGCTTAGATGCTAATCTAAGATGCTGAAAAGGAGAGATTCTGTTCTTTCAATTTAAAAAAGTGAAATAAAATGTGAATTTGGAGCTAAGTTAACCAGACATGACTATCAAGTGATGTCATTGTGCTATTACTGTAATAATAAACTATAGCTAAAACCTCCAGTAAATCCCTCATGTTGTATTATGTGTCCTGATTTCTTAAGTCAAGTAAGAATGTCACACAAACTGAAATGTAATAAGTAAATCTACATACTGTATGTTAATCTACATACAGTCATCTTGAAAACTGCCATTTTCATACTTGAATCCTTATTGGAGAAATTGAAATACACTGTTTTTAGCTTCAGAGAAAAGGTAAGTATTTATTAGTTTCAAACTTATAGGCCAGGCCACCTCAGTCATAATTGTAATTCTAGGTGGCTTACAGTGTACATTAATTGGAGTTAAAATAGAAATAAAAAGGGGGTAACCCAAGTAATAACAGGTTATGATAGAACGCCCAGATGTGAGAGAATAACACAACCTATTACATGAAAAAATAGAACATACTAAAAATCTTGAGTATTAACTATCCTTTAATGTAATATGATTAACAGGAGAAAAATATTTTCATATTGCTATTTTAGTGGAGCTGTATGTTAAGAGGCATGCCTTATAAACTCAGAATTCTGTCTGGTCTGTTATTCTGTTCTATCAGAAGTCAACCAAAGATCAGGGAAACTGGCTAAACAGAGCATGAATCCATTATTAATAATGTTGGTATGGTTATGTTGGGAGAGATAAATTTGTCCAAATTCTGAAGTAGTTAGTCTACTACTACCCATACATAGGTTGATGCGTGTAAATGGCTGTAAATAGTTCTTAAGATCAAATACACCAACTTTATTTTGAGAGCCACTTTGGTACAGTGGCTAAGGCACCAGGCTAGAGACCAGAAGACTGAACTCTAGTCCCATTTTAGGCATGAAGCCTACTGGATGACTTTGGGCCAGTCACTCTCTCTCTCATCCTTAGGAAGGAGGCAATGGCAAACCACTTCTGAAACCTTGCCAAAAAAATTGCAGGGATAGTCACCAGAAGTCAAAAACTGAATTGAAGCATCATAAATAAAAGAAAAATACATTGTTTCATTATATATTACTACGTTTGGCACAACAACTGAGAGTTACAGTGTTGGAGTACAAATTAATTATGTCTAAGTGGGAAAGATTTTCCAAATTTACTAGTGGATAATTTAATAGTTTATATTCTGCACTGAATTCATTGACCTGTAACTAACTTACTGAGATGTATTAGCTAATACTTTCAAATTATATTTCATTATGAGTGTGCATGTTGTAATTAAAAATATAGCATTCCAAAGATAGGTTAATTGCAGCTTCTGGCATGCACAGAAGGCATAACTGTTGAGGAAGAATGCTGGGAATTGTAGTGTAACAGCTGTCAGACTGCTATAACTCTAACCTCTTTTTTTTTTCTCGTAATTCTTCCCCATTTTTTCCAAACAATTAAAGTGGGTTCTGAAGTATTTTTAATGTTTTATTTTTAAATTGTATATAAATTGTAAAAGAAATAACTGAGTATGCAATTTTTTATCATTTGCGTCTTCTTTTTTCAGTGTTAACCTTTATAGTACCAGCCTGCAGAAAATAAAAGATGTTAACGCTCATTGTAATTCAAAAACTTGTAGCAGTTTGTAACAAAAAAGACAATTTAAGGGAAATTCAATCAATCAGTTAATAATTATCTGTATAAAATGTGCTTTATTTTTTATGAGCAAATGAAGACACAGAAAACATTTTATAAAGTATGACATTACAGTCACTTAGCACCAGGAACCCTCAAAATAAATGTTGCCCATATTTCCATTCCCCCCCAAATGTTACACAAACAGTATCAAGGACTTTGGAAAATATTTTTTTTTCTGTTGCTTTAGTATTTCCAGAAACTGTATGTTTTCTCCTCCCTCTTTCTATATCTCAGTTGATCTCCAACTTCTGGCTGATAGATGACTTGTCTGAAGCTGAAAATTTAGGAGATACAGAAAAGCCATCTTAATGCCTCCTATGAGCAAAATATAATGAATCTACAAATACTTGAAGTTCCAGTGGACCTACATCATTGTAAATATACATAGGATTGTTTTGTAGGTGTTATGGCAAATAATATTTTTGACAGCAATCTTTTATTACATAGCTATAAGGGAATGGTATCTTTAGAAAGGCTTTCTAGTTCTCAATATCAGCAGACCAGATTTATTATCTTAAAATATCCTCATCAACATTAAAATATCCTCATCAACATTCTTGCCTTTTTTTTTTGTGGTGAATAGAATTTTTTTTTGTGGGCAGAATCCATATGAGAAAAATATACCTTATATACCTAGCCCCCTAGCCATGTAAGACTTGGGGGTAGCCGCTATAACCTTGAATTGCAATCAGAAACCACAATGGTGTAATATGGCAACACCACAACTGATCAATAAGTGCAAAGTTTATTGCATTTCGTGCCAGCAGAAGTTTCTGGGTGGTCGTCAAGCACAAAATAAACAATATAGGATAAAAGGTCTGAGTGGTGGCCCCCAGTATATGCTGTTTTAGGGAAAGCCACAATTGGTAGACCAGGTGAAGCTGAGCAAAAAAGTCCCTATATCAGTTCTTTTACCATTTGTTTTTCTACTAAGCTATGACTCCCTGATAGCTCACTCCCCAGTAGGTAGCCCACTTTCTTTGGGGTAGTATAATGTAGGTATAATCTTAGGATCGGTAGGTACTCCAGCCTACTTGGGTTGTGACTTGTCTTCCCCATCCAGATTCTAATATTTTCCAGGATTAGGGTGGTTAACTTCTCATTGAGTGAAAACTTTTTTGCATCTCCCATTAGGTTCTTTTAGGAAATATACCATAGGGTATCATCAGCACGTGGATGATATTTCACCCTGAACCAATGATGGCCTCTTTTGGAGGCTTCATATAAGTGTTAATCAGGATATAAGAAAGAACCAAGTTCTGAAACATCCCCCAAAAAAGAGAGCAACATCTCCATCCTTGTCACCACTGACTGGACTTGACAGATCTTTGTTCTTTTAATTCTTTGCATAATAAGTCCAAAATTAATTTAGTTGTTAATTGGTGAAAAAAAATGATGCTCCTGTCTTGTTACATGTGGATGGAGCTTCATCTTGTCCTAGATTCCAAAGGTTTCTAGATTATTTCCATTCTATAATGGGAATTTTAATAAATGAAAAAATGTAGCAAGAATGTTATGTTATGCTTAATGTTATATTGAGTAGGGCAGCAATATTCCACTTTTCTGAAATGAGTGCCATTTCAAGTGTTCGAGCTAAAATGATTCACAGAAATAATAAACTTACGTTTTCAGTATGAGTCATAGAATCATTGGCGATTCTTTAAAGTATTTGCATTTGATAGTCCTCCGTCCCATCCGTCCATCCATTTGTCCATCCTTCCATCCAATTTATATGGCTGCCCATATCATGAAAAAATGAGTCTGGCAGCATATAATAAAATTATAAAACAGTAAATATGTAAAAAAAGTTATTATCTGGAAAATTTAAGCGCTGTTATTAAAGGCTAAGAGAGCGCAGTAGATATTAACAGCAATGAAGCCATCTCAGTAACTAACTGATCCCTTGGCTTCCCCAGCCTGATGGCATTAGCAAATGGGATCCGCAACTGTCCCTTCTCCTAGATCTGATGGGATGGGCAGATGTAATCATGAGATGCAACCCTTCAAAAAAACAAAACCCATGTCATGAATGGCTTTAAAGATCAAACCAGTACCTTGAATTGGACCCAGAAGTAGATCGGCAACAGTGCAGCTTGTGGAGCAGAGGTGTAACATGCTATTTTTTCATTTTATTTATTCTGTGTTAAGAGGGTTTTTAATATTCAAGAATTTCAAAAGCCTGTTACAATCAACAATTACAAAATAAGCACCAGATTGAAATAATACTATTTTCTATATAAAGAAAAACATAATAAGGTGTCCTTATTTTTAAATCACCAATCTAAAAAAAAGCAATGCTAAAGATTGGGTTAAAAGTTAATATACTGTAGAATATAACAGCAGAACCAGATTGCTGCAAGATTGTTACACATTAAATAACATTTAAATTGGCAATCTTACTACGTTTGGGAGCATTAAACAAGGAAGAAAAACAAAGAGGATTTAAACAAATTTCCCACTTATATATATAAAAAAAGTTGTTTAATGGAGATACATACCAATTTTGTAATAAAACCTATTGCTTTACAACCAAGTAAAGCAGTTCTGTGTTCTTGAAAATTCAGTCCCTGAATTTTCAACTGATGGATATAGAATTGTGTATATGTATATCCCACACACATTCCTACAAGCAATGAGTAATCAGAGAGAGTGATGTGTGTATGTATGTTGGGGAGTGATTTTATTTTATGTACTCAAGATATGCATTGATAATTTGTTCCCCATCTCTTTGAAAGCCTCATTCTTTCTTTAAACATAACTCTAACCTGGTAATGATGTTCTTAAATAAAGTTTCAATACTGAATAACTATTTTTGATATGCATTTACATCTTAGGGAGGGAGGTAATCTGGTAACCTGTTTCAGGATAGCTAGACCTCTCTAAACTGATCACCAGATGCTAAGCTAAGTGACCTTGTGTTTCTTAATTGACAGGGGAAGTCATTTCCCTTTGTTCAGCTTTGCTGCTATACCACTGGTTGAGGGAAGGAAAAGAAGATTGTGGCAGCAAATACCAATTGAAGGCAGTAACTGCTTCATCACTCTTGTAGAGAGTAAGGAAGGCTGATCTTGGAGGAGGTATGCAAGAGCCATTGCTTAGGCAAAAGGGGCTGACACATTTTATAAGCCTAGAATACCAACATAACATTCAAAAGTGATTCAGGAAGATGCCTATCTGACTGGATTATAAGAAGGAGGTACAGCACAGTCAGTCTTGCAAGATTCTATTGTTATAGCAATCTCAATAAAAGTAGTTTCAGCCTTACTAAGGAGTAGATTTCCTAGTCTGGTCCATCTAGTGTGGCTGACAGTTCTATAAAGTCTTGGTTAGCTGAGATAACTTCATTTCTTTCTGTGTACAGAATTGCTACATGAATACATGAAAAACAACTAGTTGGAGCCAGACGAAAGCATGTAGAACATGACAGCTTGAAAAATTGTTTGAAAGATAACAAGTAGATGGGAGTACTTCCATCTAGGCTTTGGAGATTCTCCTCCTTTTTAGCCATACTTGCTGCACTCAGCAGAGCTTCCTACTTTTGGGAGTGGCTTTTTGAGCCAGGGTGTTGGGAGACAGAATGGTGGAAGACACCCATATGCTGATTGCCTATCTCTTTTCAATTCATTATATATTGAGATGTCAGTGCAGTGGACTTTGCATGAAATGGATCAACTTTCTGATTATTACAGGTGGTCCTCATTTAACAATCACTCATTCTGTGGCTGTTTGAAGTTACAAAGGTGCTAAATGAGTGGTAGTTATGATCAGACCTTATATTTAACAACTGTTGTAGCATTACAGTAGTCACACAATCATGATGTGCAGTCTTCCCTGCTGCTTTCTGTCAAGCAGAGTCAATGGGGGAAGCCAGCAGGTAGTTACAGTCTACATGAGGTCCTTGCTTAATGGCCTGCATAGTCCTCATTTAATGTTGGCAACTGGAACTGCTGTCGCTAAGCAGCACAGTTATGAAATCTTTCAGCTTTTTGTTCAGTCACACAGTCACGACTGACTCTTTGCGACCCCATGGACTGCAACATGCCAGGTCTCCCTGTCCTGCACTGTCTCCCAAAGTCCACCCAAACCCACACCCATTGCACTGACAATGCTATCTAATCATCTCATCCTCTGCCATCTTTCAGCTTAATGACAGAATTTCCGGTCCAATTAGTGTGGTTAAAGACTACCTGTAATTTCATTTCGGCAGTGATGTCATAATACAAACAGCATAATTTATATTGTTTGTGTAATTATATTATGATATAAATCACTTCGAGTGAATAGTTCTGAAATTTAATGTACCTTTGTTAATACAAGTAGTCTTCAACTTATGACGATAATTGGGATTGGAATTATTATCATGTAGTCCATAAATCAAGTAAGACCTGATTTTACAACATTTATGGTGGTGTTAAACGATTGCAGTCATTAAGAAAATTAAGTTTCCCCAATAGGCACCTTTTGCTAGAAATTGGCAAAAAAGGATTTCAAATTGTGATCACATGACTGCAGGATGCTGCAACCAGTTAAAAAGTACAAACTAGTTGCCAAGTGTTGTAAATGCAAATACAGGTCCTACATCACTTTTTTCAAGACCATCATTATTAAACAAATGGTCCTAAGTCAAGGACTATTTGTAACTTCCTCCAGATAGTTAAAACAAGATTTCATTTTTTTTCTTTTAAATATGGATTTGTTTTAAATAAGTGACATTTCACTCAGACTTTTGAGCCCAATGAGATTTATCTACTGTGATAGTATTGAAAAGAGGAAAGTTTCTGGAGAAGGAAAATTGATAGCAAATTTAGAATTCATAATCACATTGAATGCATGTTTCATTGCATCTCTCTTATTTTTTAAAAATACATACACATACTTGTGGGAATGCAGCTAAACTCACTTTGGTTTGTTTTAAGCAGAACTTAGATGAATATCTCTGTGTCAGCTTTTATATTTAGCGTGAGATATTTATTATAGCTGAAATAAGAAAGCTATACTGAACTGTTGTGTTGTCATTTCTAGGAGGAGAGACTTCAGCATGCAAACCTTCATCTGTTCGGCTTGCACCGTCATTTTCATTCCATGCTGCTGGCCTTCAGATGGCTGGACAGATGTCCCATTCACATCAGCAGTACAGCGATCGTCGACAGCAGAACCTAAGTGACCAACAAGTTTCTGCCTTACCATATGCTGATCAGATTCAGCAGCCTCCCACTAACCAGGTATGTTGACTTTAGAAATTATATACTTGCAGTAAGATAAATTTAAATTTGGGTACATTCTTCTATTAACAGTTTCAGTATAATTCAACTCATCTTTGCTGGTAAGCATTTGGAAACATTAGTTTGAAGTAACATACAAATTCTGCTAAGTATATTTTATTTTCTGCAGATAGTATGTTTCTTTAATTTCTGTATAAAGCCATGAATCCATTATAACTGTAGTAGAAAGCACAATCTTTTTGTAACATACAATTGCAAGGCCGTGTCATAGTTACTTGTAATACTTCAGCAAAGGTGCTGCTTAACAAAATTAGTATAGTATATTATATAGTATAGATTTTAATATTTAGTATAGGTTTTAATATTAGTATAGATTTACCTTTTTTTGTTTCATTTGCATTTGAAAAAGCTATAAGTTATAAATAAAACGTCCCTAGATAGCTCATTATAGGACTATTTATTTATTTATTAAATTTATACGCTGCCCATTTCACTATAACTGTGGGTGGCTTACAATGCCATAAGTAATGATATAAAACAATTAAAAGGTTAAAAACTTTAAACCATTGAGCACTGAAAGTTAAAACATTAAAATATTCATTATGTTTGTGTTAAAAGAGCACAAAAGATTTGAGAGCAAAGTAAGTTGGCTGTGAATAAAAGCTATCAGGTGTCAACTGGTGTTATCTTAAATGTTGCTGTTGGCGTTCCATGGGACACTTAGGATCACGTTCTAATTTTTTGCTTGCATTCTTTTCTTCTTGATTCTTTTCTCACTATATTGAACTTCTTGGTTTCTTTCAGTTAGATAACAAGTCTAAATTAGATAATTTCCACCATTTGCATATGAATTTTTGATTCTCTTCTTAATATTTTCTAATAGATGATATCATGATTACTATTACTTCATTAGTAAGAAATGTACCTTTATTCCTACACTTCTTATTTTGTTTTGATTATTGTCACTTTTAGAAAAGCCATTTAGCTTTCCCATGGTTGACAGATTTGCTTAGGAAATACTGGTGAGGACTTTATCAAAAGATTTTTGAAACCAAATACTGTACAGAGTATCAGTTAAAAAATTTCCTCAAAGATCATTGTACTTCTTGGAAAAGCCAGGATGATTCTTTTTCAGAAGTTGAACTTCTAATCTTATCTTTAACAACTGAACAGGAACAGATCATAAAACAGAATCATAACATTGGAAAATAATTTTTAGGCCACTGTGTCTAACACCAACTCATATACCTTTGATTGAAAATCAGTATTTTCCTTCTATCTGGAATGGTCATCCTTCTCTACCAAGTGTGCAGCAATGGAAGAAAGGACTGCCTGTTTGTCAGCCAGATCAGCTAATCAGTCCTAGTGATCAATGGGGTGACAAATGTTCTAGCCAAATAGCCCTCAGATTAAGAGAAATTTTCATTCTACGAAACTAACTGGAAGACACATCTCTGTTCTACTTTATGTAGATGATGCAGCAGTATTCTCAAGGACACCTGTTGGCCTTAAAAAAGCACCAAGAGCACCAATACAGTATTGCAAGAAAGATCAGCTAATGCTCAATTATCAAAAACCAAAATCATGGTGTTTGCCAAAAGGCCCAAGAGCCACTCCTGGAGGATAGATGGTCACAAGATTGAGCATATCTCCTGTTTCAAATACATGGGGTACTCCTACATCCTGCCAACAGTAGGAAACCCCATGGGGACTCTGTTACTGAAAATGCACAAAGGAGCTCATCTGCTCTCCTTAAATTCCTCAAGACAAAGATGGCTACTACATTCCTGCAGAACTTACATTATTTGAAGCTAAGCCAATAGCACAACTTCTTTATGGAGCCCAGCTGGCCCCTTCTCCAGTTTAGCACCATTAAAACTTTCAGTCAAATTTCTAAGATCAGCCCTTCAAGTTCCAAAATGTGTCTCCAGTACAACCCTGAGACTAGAGATAGGTCTCATGAAAGTAGAGACTAGAGCATGAGTGGCCATACTCAACTACTGGCTCAGATTATCCTTTCTTCCTCTTGGCCTTGTCCCGCTAACTACAAAGAATGATTTTCAGTCCATGTGGAAAAAAGATAGTGGCAACTAAAATCTAAACCTCAGGCTTCTCTCCAGTCTTTCACTCAGCATGGAATATGATCAGGCCAAGAACTCATTCAACAAGGTAGTAGATACTGAGTGCCAGTTGGCCCTAGCCTACATTGCCAGTGAACCCCAACAGTTATAGAGAGTCCCTGACTTACAACCACAGCAGAGTTTGGAATTCTGGCTATAAGTCATAGCAATTGTTAAGCAGG
>JANHZU010002369.1:386522-402495 GCA_032468055.1 Acrochordus granulatus | reverse complement strand
GCTTCTGGTAATTTTGAAGAACAGAGGAGGAGGCCTCCAAACCAGATATTAGGTTCTGAAACAGATAGGTGGCAATGTTGCACTGGCAAGCTTAGGCACATTTTCTATTGAAGAAGCCTGTTGAGCAATAATCTTTGACATGCGGAATAGTCATGTCGGCTGCTTTTACAGCAATTATTTTTTCTCTGAAACTTTTAACATTAATTCATCTCCTGTGGTTCTTTGGGTTTCAGATCGACAATATGTTTCAGTTATGTGATACTTATGTCAAAAAAGCTCTAGATATATTACACAGCACTTCCCCTGATAAACTGTCAAATATTTTCACTAGCATAACTATTTTTATGACAATTGTTTCTGAAAGCAGATTAAACTGTCTCTAACTTTTTAAAAATAATGTATTTTCACTACAGCTATATCCTTACATACAGTACGTAGTGGGATTGAAAGTAGGTAATTATATCTGCTAAAATTTACAATAATTATGAAGATTGAGGTAATATATTGCTCTAAATAGTTGGGATTGGGCAAAGACAACATTTACAGAGAAAATAAACCATATGATTTGTTAATAATACATGTTCTGCATATTGAATCTGAATCTGCAAAATGAGAACAATTTCTATATGACCTTTATATTTCTATATGTTCACCTTTATAGCTCTTAGTAGAAAGATTAACTGTGTGAAGTATGAGCTAAATAAGAGACACTCTTGATACGACTCCTTTGGTGAGATCTGTCCAGTATGGATGAATCTCTGGCATAGCTCTCATCTTCCTTGGAGCACACAAGCCCCACAACCATGTCAAGGTAGTGCCTCACTGGCGGAAATAAAGTGGGATATTCAGTTATATATGACTCCTGTTCCTTTGTATGGCAAAAGCAAAATAAATCAGAATTTAAACTGAGCCTAAAGTACAGATGGTGGAACTTGCATTACTTGAATGTAGTTGTGAATTTTTAAAACACTGAATTGAATCTGCAGGTGTAGAATAAATGCAGCCAGCACAGGACTAAACAATTAATCAGTCTATAAGACTAGAACTCAAAAAAATTTATAAAGTAGTAATCTGTTAGGTAGCCTCATTAAATATCTAAATAAGATTCATTATTCAGTTTAATATTTCTCAGGACATTTTCTCTAAGGGTGCTTTAAAAAAAAAAGTAACCAAAAATGCTTCTGCAAACATTGGTCTTGAGCTGTTCATCTGTTGATAGCATAAATAAAATTGCAAACAGACTTGTAAGGATTTTACAATATTTAATTTTTTTTTCACAGTGTGTACAATCTTATTTTTTGGGGGGAAAAGGAGTTGTTTTGAATTCTACTTCTATTCTGCTCTTGGGGAAGTACTGTGAAAGGCTTACATAATATAATAATCAGGAAACCTGACAAGAACCTGACTGTTTTTCTCCAATCAGAGCGACAGCAGATTATTGGCTCCGTTTAAAAAGAATTAAACTCATTCTCTCCTAAGTGACTAAAATGTAATGAGATTTTCTGAATTAAGTCTGCGACCTCCTGAAATTTCAGATGGTTGAAACTGTCATTCATAGAATGACAAAATATTTTATTGCTTAGGAAGTCAGCTGGTGGATTGAAATTGCTGAGATTAGTTCCAAATTCCAGTGCTGATATTTAAAATTCTGTACTTCCAGATTCCTAGTTTGATGCTGAGAAAGAATGCAGGGTCTTCAGAGTTTGTTGGTAGGCCTGAGCTCTTTAACAGTATGATTATGCCTTGATAACAAATCACGTAAATACATCTATTGAGAAGTAAACATTTGGATTATACTCTATATCATATTTTTGAGATGTATTATTTGCAGCTAGATGTATCATGCCATTATTTCATTACATTTGCCTATCAGTATGAACCAGTATTGTAGAACTTCTGTTGTAAAATATGACCCAAGAAACAATTATTTCCAAAGAGCCATTCTATTTACCATAATCACCACAATTTCTGTTTTTTGCACTATTTTACCGTATTTATTTCTTGCCAGCAATTTTAAAGCAACATACCTTTTCAGCAAGGCTGCTTTTCTTGGCTTTATGCCTTTGCATGACATCTTAAAATTTTTGTTGGTGTATATGGCTGCCTTTCCTTTTACTGTAAACCCACTAGATTACTCCCATTATTTTTCTGTGGTCTCTTTTTATGAATTTTTGATGAAATGCACTTCTGTATTCCCAAAGCCTATTAATGTTATTTATTGGAAAGAGCAGTTTTTAAGTAACTCCATGGTTGCCTTCTGCTTTGCAATACCTTTTAGATGAATGTCTAGATTGACAGCTCTCAATCTCTTTGGTCATTTTATTAATTTCTAATTTACTGATGTAGGCATTTCTCTGACACAATCCATAGATTCCATAAATAGCTCAGCTGAACTTCTCTGGGTCACTTTTTCCTAAGTATAACAGATGTGAATCTCAAAAAAGTATTCTTTCATTATTTTGCTTTGAAGTTCTAGCTGTACTAATATGACACATGGTTACATCTTATTTTGTGATTTAAAATATTATTATGCTAATAACCTTTCATTCCATTGTCTTATGTTATTATTGTATCAGAGGAGAGCAAGAAACCATCAGGACCATTGTTTAGATGTCTTCCTTAAACTGAGGCCAACAGATGGAATTGGACTATCAGTCTGCTGCCTCTGCTCCAAAGTTCAATCCGTATAGCTGAGATAATGCTATGACACAGATTGAGACTATTTCTGGGCAAGAATGACTTACATGGCAATATGCATATAACATTTGTTTTCTATTAAATAGATAATTGGCCTGTTAAGCCCAATACTTAATTAATAGCAGCTGCTATTAATTGGTATAATCCAATTGGCAGTGGTTTTCGAACAGTTCATGAAGAAATCAATATAAAACTATCTGAAATAGTTTCACTTTTCACATAGTAGAGACTGAACCCTTGGAGCTTGAGTTCAGGATTACACAGGTTCTACTATGGCAGAGAAAAAATGGCGCCTGATAAAGCCTGGACAATTTTAGAAAATGTGAAACTACTTTGAGAACTCATTAAACTAAAAGCAATGATGCAATCTCTGTTGAATTGTCTTGGGCTGTCACTTAAAAATTTTTTTGGGTTAATATATTTATATTAATTATATTTAAATAATAAAATTTTGGATTCTATAGTTGAGTTTATGCTGCTAGTAAATATCTAATTTTTCTGATTACATTTTAGAAATCTCGTGCTATAATATTTACTGAATATCATAGCATGAGATTTCTAAAATGTGCTGACATAGGGGAAGCTTATTTTCTGTCCCAGTTTTGTTCTAAGAAGGATTCTCATGCAACAGTGATACAAGGACTATATTGAAGAATAATAGGAAGACTGTAATTACAAACAATATCTGCCTCATTACCCCATTTTAGAATGTTACAGCACCATCTCTATTCTGTTCCACTTTATTCCATTAGTCTTTTGCACCATCAGATTGCACAGACATATGTTTGACAATTTTAAATACTTAGACTTCAGATGAATATTTGTAAATACATTGTAAGTGTTTCACATTTAATTTGTTCACAATACAATACCTCTTAAAAATAATGTTTAATTAAAAGAAAATATGAGAATAAGAATTGTTACCTGTTGCTTCCACCATTCCTTCTAGGATCACAACTATTTCTAATTCTTCTTTGGGCAACTGAGCTTTGGAAATCTCCCAGAAAGGACTCTGTTGGTTTATTTCATGGCTGATGATCAGTGGTGAAACCAAAAACAGACGATCATCCCCAGTATAATAACCTACATTGATATCTGTTTGGTTGAGAGGTATAAATTCCCCCTCCTTTGTCTGTTTGGACTTGATCAGCTTGGCTCGTATCGATGCTTCCACAATGTGTGAATTTCTAAGGTCCCCAACTCGAAACATCAAACACAGCTTTCCATCCCGCATAGAAATTACAGCATTGGTAGAAAACACCAGAGTTTCTGCTCTCTTCTTGGGTTGTGATATTTTTACAAACATGCAGCCAACCATGAAAGCATTCACAATAGATCCTAAAACAGACTGAACTAAAAGCAGGATAATTCCTTCAGGACATTTGTCTGTGATTACTCGATAACCATACCCAATTGTGGTTTCTGTTTCTATAGAGAATAAAAAGGCTGAGACAAATCCATTGAGGTTACTAACACATGGTGTCCATTTCTTATCTCCTATGTGCTCCATATCTCCTCGGATGTAAGCAATTAGCCACCAGATGAATCCAAAGAACAACCAAGTCACAGTATAAACCAAGACAAATATCAAAAGGTTGAATCGCCACTTGAGATCAACCAAGGTAGTGAAGATATCAGTCAAATAACGATAAGTCTCTCTCACGTTTCCATGGTGGACATTGCACTTTCCGTCTTTCCTAACATATCTCTGGATTTTTCTTTTGGTACCTTCTTTGATTAAATGCTTTGGCAGATCTTCTCTGGCCTGCTTGGGCAACTTGGATGGATGAATTGTAACAGGGCTTTCCACGTCCTGCTCCATTGAGTCTCCTTCCAGCACATTAGCTATTATTAAAAAAAATAAAGAAAATAAATAGGAATGATGACATATTAAAATTTGTGAAATCAATTATGTGAAGTATTTCTGAACATTACTGGAGAATTACTGGCAACCCACCACTTGCTACCAATAGAGGGATCAGCTGTTATGATTCATCACATAAGCAATTTTTGTGTTATGTGTATTTTGCAGTAATTTATTGTGCAAGACAGATTGTTGATGTTTCCATTAGGACTATCCAAGTTCGGAAGGTATGTTTTAATGATATCTCAAGTGAAGCACTCTTCAAAGTTGTCTTGTGCGAGGCAGAAGTGGCCTACCTTCCACTTCTGAAGAACGAAACAAAGCTACTATGTTGTGTTGCGTCACTTCTTCAGCCTTCTCTTCATGAGCTTCTGAAGTTGTTGGAGGAGACCTCTGAAGTGATGCTGAGTGCTTCACTGAGATGAACAGTGTTGCCTCAAGCAAACTTAGTAGCCTTGGCAGGCTTTGTTTCTGTGTGTGGGATACTGAACTGACAGATGCCTGTATGTTGTTATTCTTTTGAACTGTGCATTATAATGCCATGGATATTTTTGCTACAATTTCTGGATAAGGCAGATTTCCTCATCCTTCCAAAGGTATATGCTATACATTTTCAGTTCCTTTCAGATTTTTTTCAGCTGTTTTAAAATAAACCTGTTTGGCAATGGATGTTTTACTGAAGTGAGGGATGTAAAACTTCAGTATGCAATGATTTGGGTAGCATCAATCAACCTCTGAGCATTTCATGAGGGAATATTCAGCTGGTGCAGCTGCTTGTAGACTGCTATATGAAGCAAATAGCTCTATGTAAATCATATTTGATGACACAAATTGGATTGCTCTATATTGCATAACAAAATATGAAAATAAGGAAGTATCCTCTTGTCTCCAGATTATAAAATATTAAGGGGAGAACTGTGTAATAATCCTGAAATGATAATTGTATAATATTTTATTAATATTTTACTACATTTTCATTTAAGTAGCATTGCTCCAGATTTATGTTAAGATAATTAGTCTTAATATTCTTTGTGAAATTTATATCCCATCTTTCCTCCAAGATCTCAAGATGATATACAATGCAGTCCTTCCTCCTATTCCCCTCACAACTTTGTAATATAATATAGGCTCAGCTGGGAAAGAGAGTGACTAGCCTAAAGTCATCCAGTGAACCTCTGTGACTAAGTGTAGACTCGAACCCGAGTCTCTCTACTCCTAAGCTAACAACTCAATGACTGCACTACATTGCTTCTCTTTTGCATATTAAACAACAGAATTATCCTAAGTAATCCTGAGCACATAAAGTGCTACATATATTTTCTAGCACAAACATATTTTAACAATAGAACTAGGATGTGTGTGGTTCCTCATGTTCTATTTTTTTGTCTGCAAACCAGCTTTGCTTATTGGTGAGAGAATATACATTAGCATGTTATTAACTTTTAATATAGATATATCATGGCTCTTGGACTCTGAAAATATCAATATATACTACATAATTAAGTCGTGACACATTTTTAGGTGAAAATGTAAGATTTTTAACCTCCTAAATTTCTTTTCAGCTAACTGACATTTTTGTGCAATTATAATCTGCCTCAAATATTGTATATCAAGTAGCATTAATTCAGGGAAGCAAAGTAAAAATTATCTAGTTTCAGCCATATGCTGTTGCAAGAAATTCATAGCAAAACTATCATTCATAAATATCATTCTGTGTCTAAACCATGGACAGTTAACCATGTTAAATACCACATTCATTCCTCTTTAGAACAGATTATACCATCAGAAAGTTTTCCTAATATTTAGTGAAAATTTCCTTCCTTGAAGATTAAACTCACTGTTTTGTGTGATTCTCTAGAACAACAGAAATAAATTTGCTTCATTAATGAGTTTTTCCAACAGTTGAAAGTGGCAAAGATGCCATTCATGCTTCAAGCTTAATTTATCTAAACTTTTCAAGTTATTCTTAAGGATTTGGACTGTTATAAATCTATAATTCTTTCCATAGAGCAATTGAATTAACCCAATGAAAGAGTCCCACTTCTGAGCTTCTCATTTCAATCAATCAAAATGCATATTTAATTTTTCTTTTAAATTTGCACAATAAGATTATATTCAATGTATACATAATTGATTCATGAAATTTACATCAATTGATTGCTGAGGCAATTATTATGGCTCACATTTAAGTCATGAAGTACTTTAAGTATTTTATGTGTTTACTTTACAAGAAGCTGTCTTTATATATTTTATTTACTCATCTGAAATTTTTGTTATTGGTTAATTTTCTGTAACCAGTTAATGGTTGGAACTAGTGGTTTTTGAGTATATATCAATTTTATTACCTAAGAGTGAGTATACTTTAAACTAGTTTTAACCATAACAATTACCATAGAGATACAGAAGTTTGCCCAACAGTTTGTGTGAAATCCACTTTTACATGACAGCGATGCTTAAATATTTAACCTATACAGTGGAACCTTACAAGATGAGCATCTCACAAGATGAGATTCTCACAAGACGAGCAAAAAAATTTAATAAAATTTATTCCACTAGACAAGCAGAGACTCACAAGACAAGCAAACTTCACATGATAAGTGTGTCATCAGTCAGTGTGCTCTGTATTTCCTGTTCAGGTGACAACTGCGCATGGATTCTGCCGACGCTGCCACGTGATTTACTCTGTTACTGTGCATGTGCTGTACTGTGAGCACGTGTGTGTGGGAAGCCCCTTGAAGAAGTACGAAATGAAAGGCAATAAGAAGACGATTCAAGTAGACCTGAAGAAGGAAATCATCGAGAAGCACAAGAAAGATGTGCATGTGACTGACCTTGCCAGAAGGTATGCACCATCCTGATCGCAAGAAGAGCACCACGCAATGAGCTCACATGGGACATCTCACAACAGAGCCAATGATTCTCCTCTCTCGCTGCATAAACAGCATAAATTAAGTGAAAGGCGTTCAAGAGAAGGAATTCCTGAAACTTCAGACTCCAGATTTTCTCTCCAAGCAGTCCCCTCCCCCTCATCTCCTCCCTCTCATCTCCCTCATGACAGCCGGACTGTTCTCAAAGCATTCATGCACACACACACAATAGAGCAGAAATTCCCCCTCATCGCCTGGCACACCTTCAAGCCTGATCCCTTCTGCCCACTCCCCTCATAGTACAAAGGCAAGAAACATTTCCAAACCGCCCATGAAAGACACCTGGAAAGGCATTGCTGAGGGAAAAGGCAGTTTTGCCTCAGCAGCGGTGACAGAGGATCCTCTGAGCCAGCAGGGCGCGCCAGACAGCAGCCTAGCAGCAGCCTCAAAGCAGTTCCATAAGTGCTGGTTAGTTTGTTCTATTTCTGCTTTATATTGTGTGTTAATCATTGATACTTGTTTCATATGTTAGGGACAATCATTTCTACATCAAATTCCATTGAAAATGATTTTTTGGTTAATATTTTTGGGGGCGTGGAATGGATCATCTGATTTTCTATTGTTTTCAATTGGAAACCTCGTTTCTCTTTCCGAGCATTTTGTGCTAAGAGCGTTCTTCCAGAACGGATTAGTCTCATCTTGTGGCATTATTGTATTACAATTTGTTTTTCCCATTGGCTTAGGCATAGAATAAAAACACAGTGTCCCAAAATGAATGTTGAGTTTTCACCTTCAGCAGTCTAATAGCTACAATGTTCAAAATAATTTATTGTAAATAGTTCTTGTTGTTAGCCCCAGAATTGCAACAGCAATAACCTTGTCAACTATGTCAAGAAAATGAGCAAACTCTGCTGGTAATCTCATTCAAAACACCAAGGTTAAATGTCTAGAATTTTAGGTTCAGATAAATCTATATTAAATAAATCAAACATATTTTTTAAATCAATATTGCTGACAATGCTCTTACTGTAGTTAATGCCCACACTGTTTTCTGCTTGCTGTTAGCCCCAGAACTGTAGTAGCAACAATTTTGTCTTCAAATGTTACAAGAAAATGAGCAAATTCTAAGTGGTAATCTAATTCAAATACCAAGGCTAAACACGTAAACTTTTAGGTTCAAATAAATCTATGTTAAATAATGTAAACACATATTTTAAAATCAATATTGATGACAATGCAAGTTATATGAATGTATTTTCCAACATTATATAGTGAGAGTTCAAAGAGACCTTTATCATCATTATAGATTGCATAGACTTTATCAAAAGTCAATAGTTTTACAGGTACTACTGACAGGAATATCTCAGCTTTTGGAACATACAAATAGAGACTGGGTGATATTGACAGTCAGTCATTTAATGAATTTTAGCTTAACTTGGAAGGTTATGAAAATGATGTTTGGGAGAAATTTTCATTTGAATAGTGTACTGCTGGATTATTTTTCTTGCTCAGAGCACTGAAGTATAAATCTCATATTGGTCTCACTATTCTGAAAATTCCCATACACAATGTAGAATATTCTCTATCATTTTATCAGATTGCTGATAAATGTCGGCATATTACTGAAGAGCCTCTCAACTTGATGAAATGATCAGTATAAGAATCTTGTAGGAATGTATTGTAGAGAGAATTTCTTCACCAAGTTAGGAATCTTACCTTGAATTTCAAGAAGAGGTAGCATGCTGCTTGCACAAATTACAATTAAAAAGGCAACTTTTCCCCACAGGCAAAATTTATCTTCGGAATCTTTCCCCATTATTACTTCTTCCAGATAGATGGTTTCTAGCTCAATGTTGTAAAAATTTTACAGATACTTTTTTCTCTCTTTGATGTATCCTTTTCCCAATAGGCTTTTATCATGCAGTAATCCTATCTGAAACACAGAATTTGTACAAGGAATCCAAATAGTCTTCCATTTGTAACTCTCCCTTGTTTTTCTATGGCTTATGTCATATTTTTTATTACCAGAAAATAGAAAATGTGAGATGAAAAAATGAGAAGATTGTTAGCTTGGTAGTCCTGTATGGAAGATCTCAATGGAAAATCTGTGTATTTTCCCCAAAAGTTCAGTAATTCTAAAGTGAAAACTTTGTCCTGGAGTATTTTCATGCTATGACATTTCTGTTCACATGGCCTCCACATATGAAGAGCTTTCATCCTGCAAATGTGTCAATAGAAACAGTCATTACAAATTAAAAAGGTAAAGGTTACCCTGCCAGTCATGATCGACTCTAGGGTGCAGTTCCCATCCCCATTTCAAAGCCCAAGAGCCATGTTTGTCAAAGAATGCTTTCATGGTCATGTGGCTGGCATGACTAGATGCCAAAAGCACATGGACACTATGACCTTTCCCACCGGAACAGGTGGTGCCTATTTATCTACTCATGTTTGCATGCTTTCAAACCTTAAGTTGGTAGGAACTGAGGTGGAACAGTAGGAGCTCACCCTGCACGGCAACTCCAGGTTTTGGAGTTGGGCCACCAACCTTCCATCTGGCAAGCCAGCAAGCTGAGCTCTTAACCACTTACACCACCACACCTCCATTACAAATTACAGTAACATAAAATAAAATGTATTAGTTGGTCAGTGAAAAAGCTAGACAAAAAGAAAATTGACTTGTTCAAGCTGTAGTGTTGGCTGAAATTCCTATGCATTCCATGGACAGCAAAGGTGACAAGCAACTGCTAAAACACATCAAACCAGATGTGTCCCTAATTGGCAGAATAGTAAAATTGACACTCACTTATTTTGGCCATGTCATGCAATTGAGCTCATTAGGAAAAGATATTATATTTGGAATGCTTAGCAGCAAGAGAAAACCAAAGATCACAGCGGTTAGACTCAATCAAAGAAAATATGGGCTGGAGCATATTGCAGCTGAAAGAAGTGGCACTGAATCGAAAAGTGTGGTGAGATTTGGCCCATAGGATCACTGATAGTCAGACACAAGTGAACAGCTGATCATCATCATCATCAAAATAAGACTATAACTGTTAGAAGTTATTTTGAATGTTACAAAACAAGACCATAATGTTTGCTCACTTTTTCTCATTCAGAGCTGAATTAAGACTAGAAATTGAAGTTTAATTAATACAATTTAAGAATACTAGATTGGAAAAAGTTTGATTATTTTTGTTGTAACTTTTTACTATTAGCAAATTATTAGACAGAATTATTTGGGCTTGATGCTAAAATTGATTTATTCTGGTACAAACTAATTTGATATATCTTGGTTTACAAAGGAAGATTTAACTGTCCAATCCAGGCAGTTAAATGTTTTTGTTTGATCTGGATGGATACATCAATATTATCATAAATTATTACTGCTCAAGAATTACTACCCAAGACTGTTTTTAGCCAATCTTTGCTTGTCTTTTCACTTTGACTGTTTAAATAGCATCATAATTAATGATTAAGACATCTGCTTCCCCAGCCAGTTATCTCAATGTTGTGCATTTGCACAATTGGATCTTTCTTGTTCAGTTGGAATGGCCATCACTTATGTGCTGCTGTTCACTTCAAAGTAGATTGTGAGGCTCACTTCCTCTTCAGTGCCAGAGTGGAATAGTAAAACTGAAGTCAGCACCACCCAGACAAAGAAGGGGAGTCTTTTCTATTTCATTATTTCTTGTAGTAAAATTGCAAAAAAAATTTGCAAACTTTCTTAAAAAGCAAGTTTGGACTTTTATTTTTAGATGTTACAGAGAAACATTTCAACTCTCATCCAGGAATCTTCCTCACTCTCATATGAAAAAAAGAAAAAAATGGTAAGGAATAGATACATATTTCTCAAAATGGGCAGGAAATTATGAAATTTCTGAGTTCTCATATGAGAAACTGAAGCAGAAGGTTAATAGTAATAAAGATTTTGAGAGAAGATAGCCTTGAGGTTTCATCTTAATCACTTCAGGTTCTGCTAAAAGGTTGTTTTTCTGCAAACATGCCAAAGCCAAGTTGTAAATAGAAGAAAATTGAAATCTTGTCCCCCCTCCCCCCGTTGATGGGAGGATTGAATCTTTATTAAATTTATAAATATAGGTAAAAACAGTGTATGTTATTACATTTGTATAAAATGTTCAAGCTTACTAACAAACTGTACAAACAGATTTAATGAACTGATTCTTTGTAAATGAGGAAGCAGGACAAATGATTGGTTATAACCTGAATACTGAAGGTTTAAAGTATTTACCTAGAGATATATTTAAATAATAATAGCAAATAGTTCATTGAATAAATTTATAGAACATTTCAAGTTAATATTTAATTAAAAGTTCATACCTGAGAATTCTTAAAACACAGATCTCTCTCTACATTTCATCAATTAAAAATACCTGGTATGCTTTTATCGTATTTCATATGTCTGGATGTATTCAATATAAATCTGCTTAAATTCCTGAAGAATGTCAACAAAACCCAAGCTAAGCAATGTTTAGATTTCATGTCTTTTTCCCCTGAGAAAAAGTTACATACAATGACAATTGAGGTGCTATATTCGACCACAGTGAAAGCCATCGTCTAATGCAGAGTATATTATTTTTCAAGTGAAGCTTAATGGTAAAGTAACAGTGAAGTATAACCATGGAGGAAGCAAGAATAATATATTTTATCTGAAATTAAAGATATGTAGATATACAGTAATGTTTGTTGGAGTAAAAGATAGTCTTATTTTCCAGGAAGCTATTTATTTATAACCTATTGTCATAATGTTGCTTAGTATATCAATAAAAAAAGCCAAAACTGAAATGTGTGAACTGGATACCCATCTTGTCTATCAATTCCACAAAATTATACCTAATTCCCCATTTTTTCTTACAGAGTCAATTAGCAATAGGCTAATTTTTTTAGAGGGAGTACATGGGGCACAATTTTTCTATAAACTGTCCTTTTTTTCTACACTAATAGTTCCATTTTAGAGATATGGATAGTTTTTGCAACACCCAACTCTTTGGTTAATGTTAATAGCCCCTAGTTTATCATTCTGTTGAACAAGAATAACAGGTTTTTAACAAGATAATAACAGAATGGATACACACAGAGACAAAAAATCTTTGTTTCATGCAAAGTTTTTTCTCTTGTCAAGCTATTGCCATGTAGCAGCCATTCCACAGAAATTCATCTCTAAAATATTTTTGTAAAGGAACAATACTATTTACATAAGACATCTCCCCGATGTAATACTTCTATGATGAACCCACATACGAACACTGATTCAAAACAAGAATACATTTTGATGCAGGAACACATTCAAACTACAAGTTGAAGTTGCTGTTACAGTAATACCTGTTCTACACTTAACATTCCTTTAATCTGAGAAACAAGCTCATCTTAAATCCTATAACATAAAATTACCAGTTATGAATAAAAATCTGGTATCATTAATCCTGGTAGTGATTCTGAAGATATTATACTCTCCCCCAAAGGAATAGTTTGTGAACTCTGGTTATCCTATAACCAATGAATACTATAGGTGGAAACTTTAGCTAGTGTTTACAACCTTATATGATCAGAGTGCCCTGACATCAGTAATTCACACCCTGATTACAACTGGACTTCTGCAATACTTTATTGCGTAGGGCTATATTTGAGACAATATGGAAACTGCAGTTAATACATGGTTGTCTCAAATAAAATCAATTTTAATTTTGTTATTAATTTGGCATTGGTTATCAGTGGGATTCTTGGGCAAGTCAGAGTGCTGGTTATTACTATTAAAATATTTCACAGTGCATTGGGATAAATCAGGGTAATGGCTTGCTAAAACTGTTCAGCCTGGCTCTTGTATGAGATTGTGGAGAGGCTGGGAAAGAGAATAGACGTAAACAATCAAAAGACAGAGGGGGTCTCATAAGACAGAGGATGAGATTATTTTATAAACAGCAACTCAGCTAAGATAGCAAGAAACCTGAGAAAAGGCATTTCAAATCATTCAGATTCTACCTTAATGAATTCAGTATAAACAAGGATGAGAAATTCCTTTTATTATTTCCAAAATTCAATATTTAGCCCAAGATTAATGGTACATTAATATCTTTAATGCAAATGCAAGTAGATAAATAAATACCCCTATTTTTTTGTGGGAAAGGTAATAAAAGTTCACGTGCCTTTGGCATATAGTCATGCTAGCCATGTGACCACAGAACCATCTTCAGACAAATGTTGGTTCTTCATCTTGGAAACAGAAATGAGCACTGCACACTAGAATCATGCACGACTGGCAGGGAAACCTTCATCTTTAATGATATCTTATTGATGTCTGTATAGTTCTTGCTTCCTTGACCTTGACCAGTTGTGTGGGCATGATAGTTCTCCAGAAAAGGTCTGCTGAGAATATCATGTTCTCACATGAGGGAAATTATGTGGGGGATGGATCACACAGCAAATCTTCTCCGCAGTAGCCCTCCCTTTTTGGAATACCACCCCCCTCCTGCAACATCATGGTTTCCTATCTAATAGTCTCCCATAATCAACTGCAAGCTGTGTTTTTCAGCAAGCTTTAGCCCCAGTTGATGGAGAGATCGTGCCTATTATAGGTCTGAATTTCAAGTTTGTATTACTATCTCCTTTTAAAAATATAGCTGCAGCCTTTCTTTCTTTTTTAAAACACAAAACTCAGTACTTTACATTGTGTTTTCCCAGAAAACTCAGAGTCCAGGATCAGTGGAAGCATTCAAGAAGCATTCATAGTATCTGTGCGTGTTCACCACCTTCATTTCACCGCCTTAAATTTGACAGATTATTCGGTATTTTCAAATATGAAGAGTTTCTTATATACAAGTAAACTTAGTTATTTTTTCAAAACATAAATTATTTTTTTAACTGAAGCAGCTCCCAAAAAGCGATAAATTACTACAAGCATGGAGTCTTCAGAACAGGTATCTTTTCTGTCCAATTGTTGCCATACTTTTCAAGAAGAACAAGATTTACTGAATATCAGCATTTAATTAATTCTTTGTTTTCTTTAAGTGGTGAGACTTCTTCACCACACATGAACTGTTCCTGAAATAAGAAAACAAGAGTCATACATATGTATTAATATTAGGATTGTACTAATTAAATGTAAACATCTGATTAACAAATAATTTATTTTAATGGAGAAAAGTGACTTCCTGATAACAAACAGAATCCCGATAAAAGAAATCACTTAGTATCAGGCAAAAAACAAAATCAGTTCAGCTTTTTAAAGAGGGAAGAAGCAATCTGGCTCAGTATTACTTCTACTAATATTGCAAAGATGCTTTCTCAAAAGGCAAATGGACTTTTCTGATTTTTCTCTTAAAGACATCTCACTTCTCATCCAAGAAGCTTCTTTAGTTCTAACTATCTGGTGGAAGAATGGAAGGATTCATACTTTTTAGTAGTCAGCCAGTCCTTAACCCACTGAGAGTTGTTAAAACCACATGGGAGTTAATCTGTGTCCTCAGATTAACAGATCCTGAAGACACAGATTACTCTCAGGTGGTTTCAACTACTTTCAATGTACTTAAATAGCGAGAACTGAAGAAGCTTCTAGGATGAGAAAGATATATATACTTGGATGTATATTTATTTTTATTACTATCATTACTATCAGGTAATAAAAGGTGCTAATAAATCACTCAATTAGGTTTGAAGCAGATGAGAAAAAGTAATTAGTGGTACTAATTATTCACTGAACTTGGCTAGACTATAGTGAATCTACAATTAGCAAATGAGTGAAGGGCACATGTGGCTATCTAAGAATTATCCTATAATTACCTATTAGTGTTACTATATTTATCTTCTCTCAGCCAAAATGAGATGTTTCAATGAAGAGAGAAGAGTTTATTAAGACAAACATAAAGATTAGCTATATATGTATATGCCACCTAAGTTCCTGTGATTCTTTACTGTTCACTGACATTATATTAGTAAAATGTCACCATTTGTGAAAGCATAATCTAAAACAAATACAACTGCTTATTCCTCACCTTGTCATATATCACTTTGACTATGAGTGAACAACTTGGGCAGGTGGCCACATCCTCCCCATTTTCCAGATCTTCCTGCAATGACACATAAGAATGTATCCCCTGGATAAAGTACAGCCATTTAATATGTAAGAAACATATTAAATTAACAAACCCTTAAATAAGATATATAAATTATATAAAGTAATAATCTCAAAAGAAAAGAACTCCAAAACAAAATTCCATTAAAGTTCCCCCAAAGGCCAAGAACTCAACTCAATAATTTGCTTACTCTCAAGTTCAACACTGCAGATGTCCTTCAGAATCTTTTGTTTCCCCTGATCTATTTATTTTATTTACTGTTATTCTTTTTATCCCCCCAGTGAGGCACCACCTTGCTGTGGTTGGGGGGCTTGTGTGCTCTGAAGAAGATGAGAGCTTCAACCATACTGGACAGGTCTCATCAGAGGAGCCAGACAAACAGTGTCTCCCACCTATAAAAATATGAGAAGTAAATTACAGAAATCCATACCGGCTTGGTCATTGCCTGGGTTAACAAG
>JANHZU010002369.1:302294-317638 GCA_032468055.1 Acrochordus granulatus | reverse complement strand
ATGAAATCACACCTGCTAATATAAGCTTACTATGGAAAAAAAATTAACCAAGCATTTTGAGCAACAGAACATTTCCTATGGCATGCATTTGGGACTATAATACATGAAATCAAATAATGCCATGTATCTGAAGAAGTGACTGGTCACTGAAAGCTTATGCCTAAGAAACTGGCTTATTATTTAAGGAAGTCCAAAACTTCTGACGGTTCAGTATACAAATTATAACTAGGGATCCTAGTCAGTAGCCATAAAATAAAAGAATATGAGCATTTTTACTCATCTCTCTACTAAAAGTTTCTAAATCTGGTTACTATTAACATTTCCTCTACATATCAGGTCAGATAGAATAAAATTGTTTAGACAGAGTGATTTATTATTAATTTGAAATCTGTTTTCTAGTTATAAAATCTGGAGGTTTTTTACTTCCAGATTTTTCTGAATTTGTAATTTATTTCTAAAGGTTTTTACAGACACCAGGAAATTGTATCCTGATGTAGAAATTCTTTATATTTATATTCTATGCAGCTAAGTACATGGTAAAATAACTACAATAGTGAGTTACAAAAATTAGATATTTGATTGTTGATGTGTATTTTCTTCCTCAACAAATCTTCAGTTTATCACTTCTACTTTTTCCAGTTCAAACATATCCCCTGATTTTTATTTTATGACCCTAGGAAAAGCATTAAAGGAAAATGTGTTTGCAAAATGAAAAAGACCAAAAAATGACATAGGAGAATAGCAGCAAAATGAGTCATCCAAAGATTTGTTTCCTAAATGAACACTATTATTTTCTTGTTTTCTTTTCTGTTCTTGATTGCCTTGTACTGTATTTCTAACAATAGTCAGAAATAATTATAGCAAGAAATAGAAATGAAGCTAGCAATGTCAATGTGGAACAATATTTGTGTTCACAGATATATTTTAGGGATGTTCTCAAATAAGATGCACAGCTGTAAAATAAAAATATAACTTTGCTTTTTACTACCTACTTTCAAGGTGGTATCCTCTCTCTAATAAAATGATCCCCAGTCAAATAGCTTTGTTGCTTTTGTCCAATGGAACTTTATTCTCAACCCTGTATGCCAAAAGGGTTGGCACTTTGTTTTCTGAAGTGGAGAAGCAAATGATTTCCCATCCACCACTTACAGTACTTTCACCTCAGGAAAAGATATTACCTAAGATTAACTCAATAATTGAGTCAGAGGCAGAAAATATCAGATATTTTCCTCCATTCTTCTGACAGAATCCAGATTTACTCAGAATTATCTCACTGATTGACTGTTTTATGTTCCACTGATTTTGCTGGGTAAAAATCAGTAATAATAAATAAAAGCAGTAATAACAATAACAAGCTAACAATTTATTGCCTTTCCAAGATATCCGCAATTTTCTTCCTAAGGCAGCTGGTTCTCTCTGCATAGAAATAGGGGCATCCTTGGCTGTGTTACCTAATCCATTTTTATATGGAGTTTATAGTTTGGTATCTGGCATTTATACAATTCCCAAATGTTATTTATTAACTATTTATATCATGCTCAAGTACAATTTATTTATTTTACTATGCCCAACTACTGTTTAGTAAGAACTAGAGCCATAGTAAGAGTAGATTTGTAAATGTTCAGAGTGCTGAAATAAAACTGCTTTGTGATAAATACTTGTGAAGTACATCAGTATGAATTTGAAAAACATTTTATTTTGGCCAGGTTGTCTGAATTTGACACTATTATTATTTCTTGCAGCAAACTAGCTGTAGCCTGCATTTCTCATCATAAATGCTTATAGAAAGCTAGAAGCTGTAAACTTTCAAAAATTACGTGTGCAAAAATTATGCAATCATCATCATCTTTTATCAGTTCATTGTAGGATAAAGGCCTCTTCATTGAAAGTTACAGAGCATAGTCTACCTGGTCCATTGAGGGTTGATAGAGAGATATTTTTCCAGTTTCAGGATGAGAGAGTGACTTGCTGGAGTTACCCAGTTGGCTTCCATACCGAAGGAAGGTTGAAAAACTGGTTCTTCCCAATCCTAATCCAATGATATACTCAATATAATACACTAGGTTTCACATGGGCAACTTTACTAGCTTCTAACTTTCCAGATGAAAAGAAAATCGTATACATTAGGGTACCTTCTGTAAAGCACTAGGGCTTTGCTGCTTCCATGCCTCAGGTTGTACTGAAATGATGAAACACTTAGAGTAGAATCCTACGTTGGGGTCTACCAGCTGAGAATGGCTGTTTGAGAATTTGGCAGAACTCTATGAACCAGAAAGAATGGAAGAGATGCCATTGCCATAAAAAAATACTGACAAGATTGCTAAAAGAGGGACTGAGTCATGGTTGAGCCATGAACAGCACATGAGATATACTGATGTTGTTTCCCCATTGATAGTGCAATATTACATCACAACCAGATCCAGCACAAAAAATCTTATTCTCTTGACTTTACTGAAGAATGAAAAAAGCCAGTCCAGCATAGGCTGTTTTCTACCTATTGTTGTGACTGAGACAGCTTCATCTAATCACTGAACAATGTCACCTGTATTACACAAAAAATATGATAATACTCTTGTGCATTGTCCACACTGGACACCTCATTTTTAAATTGCTGTAATGCATTCCATTGAGGCTACCCAGTACTAAATTTGAAACTGTAGCAGAATGTAGCAGCCAGGTTCTGCTTCACATCTGTTGTAGCAACTGCTTGTTGTTCGGTCACACAGTTGTGTCCGACTCTTCGTGAGCCCATGGACTGCAGCATGTCAGGACTTCCTGTCCTGCACTGCCTCCTGGAGGCCACCCAAGCCCATGCCCATGCCCATCACACTGACAATGCTATCTAACCATCTCATCCACTGCCTTTTGCCTTCAATCTTTCTCAGTATCACCATCTTTTCTAATTTATTTATTTATTAAATTTATAATGAGTCCTCTCTTCACATTATGTGGCCAAAGTACTTGAGCTTCAGCTTCAATATCCCTCCAATGAGCATTCAGGGTTGATTTCCTATAGGATTGACTGGTTTGACCTCCTTGCCATCCAAGGAACCCTCAAGACTCTTCTCCAGCACCACAATTTGAAGGCATCAATTCTTCGGCGCAACTCTCACAGCCATACATTACTACTGGGAAAACCATAGCCTTGACTATATGGAACTTTGTCAGCATTGTGATGTCTCTGCTTCTTAATATGCTGTCTAGGTTTGCCATAGTTTTCCTCATTGGTTGCCAATTGGCTACTGACCCCAGTTTAAGGTTTTGCTTATGACAAAAAGTTTTGCTTTTGGCCCCAACAGTTTGGGACTGAGATATCTGACAGATCTCTTTCTCTGTTACAGACATGCTTACTCACTGAGATCATCAAAAGAGGGTCTGCAGCATTTGTCAAGAACTGTGGCGTGCCATGTTGTATTACCCCTTCTTCTTGGTAGCCTGTACTCCAGAATAGTTTCTTCACTGAAATTCATGATAAAAACCTTTTGCCTCCTTTGAAACAAACACAAGTCCTGATTCTTCATGGGCACATGTACTTGCTATGACATCTTTTGGGCATCTCTGGAAGATCCCTTTTTATCAAAGCTTTACTTGTATATTCATTGGATGGATAGGTATTTTGCTTTTGTTTTATTTCCATCCCATTGTTTTAACTTTAATATAAATTGAATAGAAAGTTATAAGAACAAAATAAATAATATAAGAACAAAATAAATAATAATAATAAACTGACATAGCATGCAGTTATAACTCTGAATTTCAACATTATATTTCACAAACAATGAAGTACTAAGAGAATTTGGCAAACAAAGAGAGCCCCTGGCACACAAAACAACCTAGTTTGACAACATATCTGCAGCTATGTCACCGAGAAACTCGATAGACACAAATACCCGAAATTCTATTCTGGAAATGACAAAGCAAAGCATCCTACAAAACTAAGCAAGAATAAGAGAAAATGTATTCTAATACAGAACTGATTCTACAGTCTTCAGTGTCTCCCCTTTGACCCATCTGCTTTGGCATTGATAAATATATTAATGAGTCATTACTCCTTCTCACTGTGAGCAGCATGTTGGTCCCGCTGCCAACAAGTCCCTCATTTGTGGGATGTTGCTTTTAGATTTGGTATGTGTGTTTTTATGACATACTGCAACTTTTTATTTGTGTCCTTTTCTTTTTCTGCTATTAATCAAGCATATATTAGATATTTTATGTATTCCACTGGGCAGCTATTGTATATTTTTAGGTCCAGTATAACATAACATAGAATTGCTGAATCAAAGTATTAGGTCCTGAAATGGATACAAATAAATAAAAATTGAAAGACTGCTGGTGGTTTCTGAAATTCTTTATCTCATTGCCTAGTCTCTTCCAGATTTTCTAAAATACTTAAATACTTCATGAAAAAAAATATACAATATTTTTATATTTACTTTTTACATTTGAATAAAGTATCATTTTATAATTTCCCATTAGTGTGTCTCTTGCCCATCATTGCGTTTTTGGTTCTATAATCTAGATGTCATTTTCTGTCTTCATCCTGTAGGACCTCATCCATGACAAATGTTTGTTTGCTCATGTTTTTAATTGTGGCAGATTAATATGAATATGGAACATGGTTAGAACAGAAATCCCGTTCTGTCTACAAAACAGAGAAATTAACCTAAAATGGCAATCAAGTCTTTAAATTTTCCAATTCACAGGATTTTCTGCATTTTATATTAGCACCTTGACATTCACCAAATGACCCTGGCACAGAAGACATATTTACTTTTGTAGAAAATGCGTATGCCACCTACTCTCTTAATAACTTGCCAGGCAATTAAAACCTCATTTTCCTCCTTTTTTTTTGAAAACTATTAAACTAACTAAATAGATATAAAGTACAAAAACTAAAACAATAATATGGCCCTTATAAACAAATATGTTTTAAATAGTGCTATGCAGCATTTCTCTTGATTCCAATGATGTGTTTTTGAAAACAGCATTTGCTGAAATTCCTTAATGCAGTTGTGCTTATTACTGAGATTGCACAATAACTAGATGTCAGACACCTGGTCCTAGAAAAAGATATATCTGATTTAAAGAGTCCTATATTAATGCTCTAAAATACTCATGGAGCTGAATCTGAAATGCTGCACATTAGCTTTGAGTCCACTCCTCAACTTGAGGTTTGCTTTAATTCCATATATTTATTCCATAATATGGGTCCTGACACAGTGAAATCTGAACTGATCACTGAGTTTGAGCATGTCCTTAGAAGGAACTGCAAAAGATATTCCATTGACTATCCAAGATCATGGGGTGGACTGGGGAAATACTTAATAGATCCTGTAAGTGGCTTAGGTTTAAGCTGATAAAGCTATATATACCAGTGAACACATTCATTTGGGCTCAGAAAGCAACCAGAAATCTAAAGTTCTCCCTGGAGAAAAGACAGAATATAAACATTACAAAGTGAATAATTTGTTTTGAACACAACAATGGAACAATACTCACAGCCCTTATGCATAGAGACTCACTTTTAGTTCTCCCAAGTGTTCTTCATCTCAGTAGTATAAAGCTGAGGTTTTGAGAGGAATAGCAATACTTTGTGGCTAGATTGTTAAATAATGCTTGGAGTATTATTTTATGCTTAAATAATTGGAGTCTCCAATCTCTGCTAATCTCCCAAAGAGAAACCAACTGATTCTGATCCAGTTTCTGCTCATCTTAGCTCTACCATTTTCTAGTTGTAACAGCATCTTAGTAGCAATGCTGCATAGTGACCGTTACCAAAGATTAAAAAAAAAACCCTCTAGTTCTGATTACACAAAGAATTAACTGAGTGATGTCCAGATCATTTTTTGATTTCTTGATTGGACTAAAGAATATTGGCTTCATGCATAGTGCTTTCAGTGATCACAATGTGTGCAACAAAACTGTTCTTAAGGGCAAATAGATATCTTAAAAAGTTATCACTGAAGAACTGAATCACTGAAGAACTTTCTATCACTGTTAAAAACTATCTGATCCATGATACTATATTATTTACTTTTAAAGTGGTTTATTAAAAAATGCATGTACAAGATGTAATAACCCAAATATTTCCTATGAGTAGTTACTTGGAAATTAAGATGTTGACCATAGAGAGTTAGGAAAATGTAAGGTCTAAAATGCGCAATAGGATTACAGTATTCATTCCACAACCGCGACCTTCTTTTGGCACTATCCATGGTGCTGATGTTTGCAAGATATCTAATGTCTGTTTTGATTCCATTACCAAACATACAGTCGTCCCTAAATCATGAAGTTGATTTATACTCAAACATTTCATCATATTCCCATCGCTTGCTTTCAGTAAAGATTTCCCGTTTTTGCCATGTTCCGTGGAATTGAAGTTAATATTCCTGGGTTGCCATGGTGATAGTGAGCTCTGTTCCAAACAGCAAGACAAATTATGCACTATCTCATTAGCCTGAAGACTCTTCTAGATAGCAGCCCTATGCAATTCCTCTCTGAAAGATTCAGAAAGGATTAGGGTTGACATGATTATGTGTCATTACGTCACAGTGCCATACTTCTCTAGTTCTTTTAATATTTCTCCCACTGTTTAACTATCACTCTGCTATAATCCAAGTTCACCGTGCCTGGCAATGCTGCTGAAATCAAAGGAAATTTGGCCACTGGCTTTAGCCAGAATAAAAGTGACAATCCCAATCTTATCTTTCCCAATATAGGCTGCATGTAGAAATATTTCCCTATCCAAAGGATATTGGGTGCTTTTTGCTTTATCTGTTTCATTACTTGTCTCCACATTGCATAAAATTTGATTTATCTACTTCATAACTTGCAAATTATCATAAGATTCTTGGTTGTAAAGTAAATAATAATGAAGAGCTTCAAAATAACTTTCTGTATTACATTGTCAAAAAGCACGGCAGCTGTTTAATTTTGTATGCATGCAAGTCAAATACAACCAAGAGATTCTGTCAAAGTCACAACTTTGAAGGATCCCAGAACTATATACATTTATTTTATAATCGCTAGTTCCCTTCTCTCCCTCTCCACGTGTATGTTGGCTCTCGGGGACAGAAATCACTCATGAAAATGTTTCATCTCTCTTTCTGATAAAAGAAATGCCGCGCTCGGAGTTCAGTGATCAGAACTATTGATTTTCCCAATAGCAGAACAATAGATAGGAATATACACACCCGCCGGCACAACACCCCATTTCACGCAGTTGTTTTCGGTTAACACGCGTGGCTTCCCAAACAAAGGAAGAAACATGTTAGAAATCATAATTGGTCAGATGCCTGTCATGCACCCCCATCCCCGTCCTTTTAGTTGCCAATGAAGAGATAGGAAACCGATCGCTTTCTTCAGTTATATAACTGTCATCCCTTTTCGTAAAAAACCCACAACTTTGCGATCGGGTATATTTCAGCGTGCACTACGACAAGTTGAAGGTTGCAGGAACAAAAGGTGCATTCCTCTCAGGCATGCACCGGATCGGGATAAACTGCGTGGCGATACCTGTTTGCTGCACCTTTTCACTCATTCGATCATTATTTCTTCCTCCGGAATAGAGCAGGTTCGTCTGCCGTCAATGGAAGACGAAATCACCAAAATACGAGCAAGACACGGAAACGAAAGGAAGGGAGAAGAAAGGATCTTCGGCTTCTACAGCGACCCGGCGCTGCTGTCGGGAGCTTCCATCTTCCGCCGGTCGCTCGGCTGGGACCCCAAGGAGCGGACCGGAGCGGGACGCTCGAGGCGAGGCGAGCGGGGGTCCACCTTGCCCGGGCGGAGTTCAGCAAGGGGCGCCTCGCGAGCGGAAAGGTCGGAGCGGGGCGAGCAAAAGAGTCGAGCGCCGGCCGCGAGGTAAGTCGGGGACCGCTCCGGGGCGCGTCGCAAAAGCCGGCGGCTTCGGTGAATGCGGTTCGGATCGCCGGGCGGGCGCCTCAGCCAAGCGAAGCGGGAGGAAATTCCGCTCAGTGCCATCTGGCGGCCCGAAGCCGAAATATTTTCCCCGGCTCCCACCCGCCTCCGCGCCGAGGAAGTCAGACGTTCCTTTTGAGTTAAAAAGAGGCTAAATGGGAGCTTTACCGCCTGTGCGATCGAGCCTCTCGTTTCCCAGGAGCAGAACTGAGGCGATACCTCTGTGTATATGTAGTATGTGTAATTAGGCTTTTGGAAGAGTCCCCCCCCCCCCCGAAAGCGGTAGTGCTCACAGCGGATCCCATCCGGCCATGGAAAATGACAAGAGTTTAGAAGAGAAAAATAAAATAAAGGCACACACGTGAACATACCAAGGATGGGGAATTGCTTGCTGAGCAGGTTTGCGCAGCTTTATTTGAAAAGGTCTGGCCTGAAAAAAGACCATATTTTCTTTCTGAAGAGAGTGGTGAAGATACAGAGCTGTGAAGGTTTTAAAAGGGGAACTGGTATCAAATCCCAACTCTTAATTAGCTCATTGCACACTTCCACGTGACACTCTCTAGGGCATAAATACATGAACTCAAAGTTTCTCATCCTCACATTCCAAATGAGAATTGAACCTCCACATTCAGTTAGCAGTAAATCCCTAATTGCCAGATGCTGGAGAGAAGGACCAGGAGTAACTATGATGCTGGAACTGTGATGCTCCTCATGCTCTGCTGGTGAAGTGTGTACATGATGGATACCCTGGATAAGTCCTTTGGTAAGATTTCAGAAGTGGTATGCCGTTGCCTTCTTCCCTTGGCTAAGAGAGAGTGACTAGCTCAAGGTTACTCAGCTGGTTTTGTGCCTAATGTAGGGGTAGAACTCACAATCTCCTGGTTTCTGATGTTGGTGAAGATGAGTAGTGAAAGGACCAAATGATTCTATCTGCTCCAGTTACTGGGGAATTCTGGGAGTTGAAGTTTACTCCTCTTAAAGTCAACAAGGTTAAAAAACACTGATCAGCTCATTTAAAGCTGTACTTAGTGACTTAGCCAAACTTTTTGATTATATGACTATTAAAGACAGCATGATCTACTATATATCCATTTACAGTATTCCCTGTTCAAGTACAGTATGTGTTGCAGTACCTATTCCAGAACAAGGGAAATTCTGGGCAGATAGGAGAGGAGAGAATGCTAACTTGAACTTTTGGAAAGGGGAGTAGAATAGCAACACTAGCTGTCACAATTAAAAATGCTTTCCACATGAGTTAAATTCTATATATCTAATTTGTTTTTCAGATAGAATATTACTGCTTACATTGATACATATTCCCATAGCTCTCCTTGGTCTCTTGATAACTCTTGATCCCATCAATAATGGTACAGTATTTTGAACTCGCTCAGTGGATTGGGAGTGGGCCCCAAGTATTTCAGTGATTCTCCTTCTTTCTACAAGGTCAGTTCTAGTTATGGGGAGAGATCTAACCCTAAACCTCTTCTGTCTGTCATTATAAAGAATCTACCCTCTTCCTGCTCTTTTTTAACATCTATATGAAGCCACTGGCTGAGATTATCTGAAAGCCTGTGGTCAAACATAATCAATATACTAATATACTCAAGTATACATCCCAAATCCAGGCTGATCAATTGATGCCATCAATATTTATTTTCACAGGGTCTGGAGATAAGGCTTCTATGGTGAGATAAGGCTTCAACTCAACCCTAGCAAGATTGAGTGGCTGTGACATTTAGGGCTTCTTAGATCTGGGAAGTTTCTATCACCAGTTCTGAACGTGGTTCCACTGCTATGGTCAGATCTGGTGAGCAAAATGTCAATGGTTGTTTGATTTTGCTGTCTAATGTGACATTTAACTACATTATGTAGTATATTGATATTGTAATCCAAGGCCATTTCTTCTCTAAGGCTGTCTCTGTGGTCCTATAGGCATATTTTGGTTGTCTGTTCCCTGAATGAAAAGCTATTGCATATTGCTGCTAATTTTGATGTGCTGTGTTTCTGCTTTTTTATAATATCAGATAATATAATTCTTCATATTCTTCTTTGCAGCCAAATTCACCTCTATGAGAAACAGAAAATAATACTAATAAAAGTAATGAAAACAATGAGCATTTACATTTTACATTATGTTAAGTGTTATAAAATGAACAATAAAAACAGAATTTATTCACAGAAAGTCCCGTTAATTAATTATGCAACTGGATTCCTCCCAATTCCCCCCCATTTGGTCAGTGCAAGTTCTGAGAAATGGCATAAGTTCTCAGTTTTTTTTAATGCCATTCAGCAACTATAATAAAAATTATGTCAACTGCAGAAGGATACGCAGTTGAAGTATAAATTATAGTATTCTATTACACTTAAAAGCATAAAACAATTTTTTAAACTTTCAGTGGCCTGGCTAAAGATATTTCTGTGTATCCCATCCTTATTCTCAGTTCCCTTTCTCCAATCAGTCACTAATATTCTTCAGCTCTCATTTTGCTGTCCAGAAATAGAAATAATTAGAAATAGAGTTCCTAATCAGACTGAAGTGGCATTGCCCTCAGATAAGTTTATGTAATCTCTGCAGACAATGAGAAGAGATTTTGCATCTAATAAGCAAAATGAATGCTGAACTAATAAACAGAACTATCTGCCTAATTTGTTTCAATTACTATGATTGTAGGAAGTCTGTAATCCCAGAGCACAGATGTTAACATGTGGTAAGCTATGAGTACAGCTGTTACTAAATGGAATTATACTTGGCTGGCAGTGCTTCCAGATGTGTTTCTGATGCATTTCCAAATGTGGGTTATGGAAAACTTATTATTGTTATCACCTGTGTATCTTCCCCAAGTACATCAACAGTATTCTGTGTTTGTTTTATTATTTGTTTAGTCTCATTATAATCATTTTATTTAAAATGAAAGTGTATTTAAAAAAAATATTTATGAATGAACAGATAATTAAAGAGATTATACAATTATTGTTTAATATACTGTAACATCAGTAAAAGATACAAGAGAGTATATTATATTGTTTTACCACTTGGGAAATATGCCCTAATCTCTTTCTGTTTTTGTTGACATAAAAGAGGCTGAAAGCAGGCAAAAAGATCTTAGTAGCAAACATGGGCACCCATGACTAGCCTACAAGATGCTCAGTAGAGACACTTATTTGATCCTCGAAGCATTACTATAAAGACAGTCAGGACAAATACTTTGAATCTGTGTTTTATTCTACAACAGCTAACAGACTTTTGGGCTTTGGTTATCATTCTGAGAAGTTAAAAAATACAGTAAGTGTAATAGTATTTTCAGTTGGTTAGATTACAGTTCTAGTACAGATATTTGACTCCTCTTGAACCACTTGGCTCTATGGCTTGGTGATTCATCATCATCATCATCATATTTACTTCAAAATAAATGCATATTTTGTGGGATGCTAGCCTCCTCTATTTTCTTTTTTTTAGAATATGTGCTGGCAGTGTACACATTTTTAACATAGGCTATTTTGGTAACCACCTGGAGATTTGAAATAAATTATAAAATAGCTGCAACTATTTCAACTGTCAATTCGATTTCAATTAGAAATCAGTCTAGAAAATCAACTTTTAAAGGAAACACTTTTCAAAGATATATCTTTCACCCTTCCACCAATGTCTTCTGATGAAAATCCTTTGCATTAGGATCTTGCCCACATGAAATCTGTTACCTTGTTCTAAAGGTAAAGGTGACCCTGCCAGTTGTGACCAACTCGAGGGTGTGGTGCTCATCCCTGTTTCCAAGCCAAAGAGCCAGTCTTCAACCTGGGACGCTTCCATGGTCATGTGGCTGGTATGACTAGATGGTGAAGGCGCACGGACACTGCTACCTTCCAGAAGGGTGGTACCTATCTATCTACTTGCGCTCGTGCACTTTTGAACCGCTAGGTGGGTGTGAGCTGAGGCAGAAAAGCAGGTGCTTGCCCTGCTGCATGGCAGCACCAGGTCTTGAACTCTAGTGGCTGACTTTCCAGCCAGCAAGCCGAGCTCTTAACCGCTTGCGCCACCGTGCCTCCTATAAAGCCCTGTAAGCTTGGTATCTTCAGGACTACTTATTCCGACCAAAATTGTTCTGGCCTGTGAGGTAATACCAGGAGAAGTTATTCTTAGTCCTGCACTTTTAGAAAAACCTAGCTCAACTCAAGACTGGCTTTCCTGACCAAACGGTGACAGGAGATTGTGTGAAAACAGATATCAATGTGGTCACTTTCCATACCAATTTATTCTAACATTACCTGGTCAAAGGAGATAATTAGAATGGAAAATAACCATTTTTACTGTTTCAAACATATTTTATATGTTTATTAACAAAATATGGAATGAACTCACAACACCATTTTAATGGAGGATTAAGATGATGTAAGATTGTATTTACTGTAAAAGTATATCTGCCGAGGATATTGCATTCATTGACCAGGAATAAGGAGTCAGGGTCATGATACTCTTTGTGATTTTTAAAACAAGAATGATAGAGTGGTGTCCCCTGTATTAAGTTCCATCAGGTTGGTAGTTTTGTTCTACACACATCTGTATTATCTGGATCTTGCAAGGTTTACCTGTGGCCTAGTGTAAACTGTATGTTCTGAACGGTGGTGGATTAAGACCAATGCAAATTTAATTTGCTAAATATTGAGAACATCAATAAATTGTTTTACTCTTTTGCTGAAAAAGCAGTTGTTGAACAACTTTGCACAGATCCCATACTACCATTTGGCTACAATTAACAATACTCAGAAAAAAGTCTGTTGAGAGAAATGACATTCTAGATGGCTCATGCAAGAAAGAAAAAAAATATACCATATAGGGGTCCACCCTCAGCTCTAAGCAATTTCACTTTGAAACTGTAAATAACATCTCTTTGCACCTTATAAAAGGCAAATAGATTAAAAATCCCTCCTCGTGAACATAAAGATAAAACAAGTAAAGGTTTTCCCTGTCAGTCAGTCACAACCAACTCTAGGGGTGGTGCTCATCTCTGATTCACAGCCAAGGGAGCCAGTGTTTGTCTGAAGACACTTCTGTGATCATGACTATATGCCAAGGCATTTTTACATACTTTCTAACTGCTAGGTTGGCAGGAGCTGGAGCAAGTAACGGGAGCTCACCCCATTATGTCGGGTCTCAAACTACCAAGCTGCCAACCTTCCAGCCAACAAGCCGGAAGTCTTAACCACTTAGTCACTGTGCCCCCATGTGACTATACTGACTGTCTATCTTAATAATCAGATATTGTGTTGAATGAGGAACTCTGTACAAACTTGCATCAATTCCATTCAAGTTTTATATATGCATTTCAATTAAAAGCAAATAGCCCACATAAAACCCAAGTTACCTTTTGGTAAGAAAATAGTGAATGGCACTAATGGAAAGGAAATTCATTGTTTCATGCTATTCACTGTGTAGGCCACTCCGTTATGAATAAACTGTTGGTGATCATAATCCTGACTCATTCATAACATGCTGCCTTCCTGGAACTTTTTATAATTTCGTCTTTGAATTCATTTTATTTCAAGATTCTGACCAAAATGAAAATAAATCCAGTCTTGGCATAAGCCAAAATTCAATTAGCTTTTATGTTCCATGGGCTCTGCATCTCAGAACAGCAGTGAGAAATCCAAAGCTTTAGAAAGAATCTGGTAGAATATGTTCCAACTAACACATTTTATTAAAAGACATAAGCTTTTATTTAATGAAGTTTGATAGTTAGAAGGGTGCTAGTATATTTCTGATTTTTGCCTTTATAGAATGCCAAATTTTCTTCCTGTAAAATTCAAAGCATATTCTGCTTCTTTATACACCATACAAGAGAATAATCCTTTAAAATGACATAATTCCTGTTAGGGCTATGTGAAAAAATAAATTGATTTGATTAGCTGAAGCTTTGATTGCATCAATCCATCAAAGAAGGCTTGCAAATGAAAGCAGAAACTTCTTCAAAAAAGTGATTTGGGTAGCTTCAAAGTGCTTTGGGGCTTTTAGAATTACTTCAGGGGATGTGATGACTTTTCAATTGCTTTTGGTGAGTTTTTACATTATATTCCATATTTAAAAACATTGAGAGGGATTGAGAAGAATGATAGATCCTCTAATGTTGATGTGAGCAGCCTGCCAATGATACTTAACACTTCATTAAATTCTCTGCCTTTCAGAATACTTTCAGAGTGGCATTGCTGACCGTTCTTCGGGCTTCATTCACTTTTTTAGTTTTCAGTTTTTTTTTAATGTGACTAGTTATAACCCTTAACATAGCTCTTCTTTGTGCTAATGGGATGGTACTCTTCCTTGGTGGTCCTGTCAAGGCAACACAACTGGCACTTGACTTAGGTCTCAGTATTCTGAATATGGTCTCAAGGCTGAATTTATTTTTAAATTGTGCACAAGTGGGACAGGTATAATTCTGAAGCTATCCAACTAAAACCTGGCTAAAGATTTAAACAGTCTATTATTCCTGGAATTACTGCCACAAAATGAAACAGTTTCTGTTTTTTTGAAATGTCCATATTATGAAACTTTTTTCAAACAAAATCTTGATTATCGAAGCAACTCAAATAGAATTATGCTGCCAGTGAATCTCAGATCACAAACTCAAATCATGACATCTTCAAATTCAAATCTCCAGTTTAAATTGAGCTAGTTTGGACAGGTTTAGTTCTTGTTACCTGATTTATTTTACTTTGTGGATTATGAATCTTGATTACTATTTGGCACTATTTCCAAACTGGGCATGGAAATGTGAGCCTTCTTTTTGTTGCATCCCCTCTTCCCATTGCCCAAAATGACAACTGCCTTTCCTTTGAGCAGCTCTGCGGTATGCAGAGAACAAAGCTTGGTCAGTAAATGCCTTCCATGCTATAATATGAAAGAGAAGAAGAATGGTTTCCCTAGATAGTTTAATTTCACATCTCCATCTATTGGGAAGGCAGCCTCTTCATAAAAAGAAGGGCAACTTTACCCCATCATTTTAACTGATGACTTCTGTAATGTTTTATATGTGAGAAAACAGTACAGATAGTACTTGACTTATGACCACAATTGGGACCAAAACCTCTATTCTTAAGTTGTGCGGTTAGTGAGTTAGTCATGATTTTACAACCTTTTTTACCATGGTCATTAAGCAAATTGCTGCAGTCATTAAGCAAATCACATGGTCATTAAGAAATTTGACTTCCCCATTGACTTGGGTTGTCAGAAACCCCTAGGAAGGTCATAAATGGCGATCATGTGACCCAGAATGTTGAAAAAATTGTAAATACATGCTGATTGCCAAATGTCTAAGTTTTGATCATGTGACTGCAGGAATTAAGTAAGGGCAAGGACTGATCGTTAGTCACATTTTTTCAGTGCTGTTATAATTTCAAATAGGTGTTAAACAAATGACCATAAGCTGAGGACTACT
>JANHZU010002369.1:259035-270058 GCA_032468055.1 Acrochordus granulatus | reverse complement strand
TTTGGTTGTGATCCACACAATCAAAGGCTTTAGCGTAGTCAATGAAGCAGAAGTAGATGTTTTTCTGGAATTCCCTTCCTTTTTCCATGATCCAGCGAATGTTGCCCTAGTTACTGAAGAATTAATTCCTAGTTTATTATCTATCTTGGAGAAGCCTTTCAAGGACAATATTGCAAAGTTGTTAAACCCAGTTTATTAATCTTGATGATGACGATCAGATAAACTTTAAGTCTAGTTTTCATTGACCTGACTAGTTGCTAATGCATACTTTCTGTCAAAGATCGTGGAAATGGTGGTCCCATGTATCTGCTTTAATGCATTATTCAACTGTGTACTGTGTATTATGTTTTCTTCAGTTGGAAGAAGACTTAGACTTACTTAGACTTAGCCCATGGTATATAGCATATTGGGCAGCAAAGGATCTCCAGCACTTTCAATTTTTGGCAAATACTTCAGCGTCTTCCCATGTGATGTTTAGAGTTTTTAAATCTTCTATAAACATTCTCTGCCATGTAATTTGAAGGTGTCCTCTTGATTGTTTGGCATCAGGAAGGGTCCATCTCATTGCTACCTTGGGGATTTGATTGTTCTCCAGACATAGAATATGACCTGAGAATTGGAATCTTCTGCATGCAACAATGTTATATAATTTGCATAAGAAACTCCTTGGAGCACTTCTTCCTTGATATGGAAGAAGCAACAAGCTAAAAAATTTATTAGGTTATTAACCAACAAGCAACATAAGACATGCCTCCTCACATATAGTTGAAGGACCTGCAACAGGAGATTTACAAAGAATGATTTTCATAACTGAGAACTACTGGACCTCTTTAGAGAAAAAGTGTATAATATCAGAATAACCTGCTTTGTAGATCTTCATACAGTCTCTCATAGACTTAAAAGGAATTTGGTAAGCCTAAGAAACTGCATAAGGGAAATTGGGACCTTGTTCCTTATGTCAAGGCCTAGAAATTATGCCTAAATTTGACAGTAATAATTTCCTAATTTTGCTTCATTCAAATGTTTTTACTCAAGAAACACATCTTGAGGATTGCTACCAATCCTTATTAATGCCAGCAGAAAGAACTTATTGATGAGCAAAGTAGACCCCATATGTAGAGTGCCTACAGTTTGCCCTGATATCAGTTGAATCTTCTGATGTACTTTTGGAGAACTATAACTCCCTTACCCGGGAATTCCACTTGCATCTAACTCATAGACTTAATTTAAATCCCTTCTGTAAATCTAAGAAACTGGTATAAGGGAAATCCCAGTTTGCATCCTTTCAAATTATTCCCTTTAGAGCATTGATCTCTGCTTTTTCTATGGATCCAATTATTTCAGGCATTGTTCTAAGAAAAACATTTATTGTTTTATAATTTTAGAAACAATTACAATATAAATAGTAATCAGTAACTTGGAAGGAAATGCCATTGACTCAGTGTTCATCCAGTTACATGCTAACATCCTGCCTCCAAAGGTCTTTGTATACATCTCTTATACCTCTTTCTTTCCTGCTGTCCCCAAGATTTCACAGAGCAGTATTTAATTTGTTTTCCTCAGTCATTGAAATGTGGCTTCTTAACCAGGTTTCCAGACTTCACACTGCCTCCGAATCAAATATCAGTTCTTTCTTTGCATATGAATTGGCAGAATGGAATAGGAAAATTACGTTAACTTTTATACCATCTCCAATTATATAAACATGTTGATTAAAAATGTATTTCAAAAAGAAAAGCTGCAAGGTATATTTGGACTCCAGCTATTGACTCATTCTTAATACAGTTTGCTCAGCCATACTTTCGTTTATTATTTTTTTCTGTTTTCAAGGAAAACAAATCTTATAAAAGCCCACTGTCAATTTCTCTTCAGTGAAACAATGGAAGAGAGTGTGTTTAGCCAAGACTCTTGTGTATTCAACTTCTCTGCTACTTTTTTTCTTTCTTGTTTAGTGTGTCGTCAGTGTGTTGGACTGAACTTGGCTGAAACTATCCAAATACTCAACCTGGCACTGCTAGATAAGAATATTTATTGTATATTACAATGCCGCCACATTCAACATTTAATTGCCCATGTCAGTAAGTGATTCTTATAACCACTGCAGTTTAAATCCAATGCTTGTGTTTGCTACTTTTGTCATAGCTTCATAAATACCTTGCTTGCATATCTGATACTTGATGATAGATAACAGTAGGTTATTGACATAACTGACATTCCTGTCCTGAGAAATTCTAATTTACAAGTTAACAAAATGATGCACACAATGGAGGATAATTTATATAACTTATACTTAATGATGAAATTATCTCTAATTAAAAGTTTCATACAACTCTGTGCAAACACTTTTTCAAATTGGTTGATGTCTTACTGATCTGCATTACCTGGCAAGGCTAACATTTTATTGAGAGTATATTATATTTTGAATGAATGCAACACATCTCCCAAATGAAACTGGTTCTTTAATATCTGTCCTTCAGCAGGCCAATGATATCTTTTATTTTATCTTAAGAATTGATCATCCATAAAGCTTGTCCCCTAAAAATAAATAAATATTGAATTTTTAACTTAGATTCCTTTAGTAAAAAGTTTATAAAGTAAAGAATGCCACATAAAAAAGTAACCGGTAGTAAAGCAACTTTTTCCTCCAGTTTTAACATGCTTGTTTACACATTTAATGATACTGATTTTTGTAAGCAGAATAAGACATTGCTTGATAACTGTAGTATTTAGTTTTCCTAAGTATTTAGAAAGACTTGGCAGATTTGCTACATATAAATACTGCAGTGAAACCTTGGATTGCGAGACTAATCCGTTCCAGAAGAACTCTCTTAGTCCGAAATGCTCTTAAACTGAAATGAGGTTTACCATAGGAAACAATGGAAACAATCCGTTCCACGCCCCCAAAAATATTCACAAAAAAATCACTTTCAAAGGAATTTTATGTAGAAATGATTGTCCCTAACATCTGAAACAAGTAATAATGATTAACACACAATATAAAGCAGAAATAGAACAAACTAATCAGCACTTATGGATCTGCTTTGAGGTGGATTCTGGCCTCATTTGCTGCTAGGCTGGGCTGCTGTCTGGCGCCCCCTGCTGGATTGGAGGATCTGCTGCCGCTCAAGGCAAAACAGCCTTTTCCTTTTTCCCTCAGTAACGTCTTTCCAGGGGTCTTTCCTGGGCAGTTTGGAAATTTTCTTGTCTTAAACTGCCTCCGTGGTATGAGGGGAGAAGAGTTGGGCAGCAGGGGATGGGCTGGATGGTGCCGGGTGGCAAGGATTTATGTGTTTTTGTGTGTCTGCGCAAGGGTTTGTGTGTTTTTGTGTGTGTGTACATGTGTGTGTGCACATGTGCGTGTGCACGCTCACTTTGAGAACAGTCCCAGCTGGCGCGAGGAAGATGAGATGGAGGAGAGGAGAGGGAGGGGATTGTCTGGAGGGAGAATCCCAAGTCCTCTTGAATGCCTTTCACTTAATTTACGCTGTTAACGCAGTGAGAAAGGAGAACCGTTGGCTCTGTTTTGAGATTTCCCGCACGAGCTCATGGCATGGTGCTTGTCTTGAAAGTTGCCGCTCGTCAACTGAAATAAATTTTATTAAAAATTTTTGCTTGTCTTGTGCCAAGGTGCTTGCCATCTGAGGTTCCACTGCACTTTAAACTAAGATGTGAGTAGCTATAACGACAGCAGGAAATTATTATTAGAATACCGGTTATTTTTAAAGAAAAAAATTGTTGAAAAATATATACCACACAGTATTAAGTTTATAATGAACTAGCCCAAATTCCTAGGAAAAATGTCAACATCATAAGAAGTTTAAAAGTTGGGTAGTGTTATCAAATGTCCTCCCTTATAAAACCATTATTTATATTAAAAATGTAATGGTAAAGGTTTCCCCTGCCAGTCATGGCCAACTGTAGGGGGCGGTATTTATTTATTTATATATCCCTGTGTAAATGGAATAGTATGGAATATTACTGGGAAATGGCAGAATGCAATTGTTTCTATTCTAACAGTATAAAAACTGAGGTTAATAAAGGTACAGAACCATTTTATATGGGTTTAGCAGTTTATTTTAAATGACTAATGAGAATGTTAATGTACCTTTTCTTATAAGAACTTATGATAGAATCCTGTTTTCTTTTGTTTTGGCAATAGACAATAAAAAGAACTTGGGATTTTAAAAAAGAGTGTGAAAGAATGTGAAACTAATATATGGATTCATTGGTATGTTATGGTAAACAGCAGAACAGGAGTCCATTAATCAATTTTGCCTTGTATTAATTGGGAGCAACAAATCAACTCCAACAGCTCCATCAATTACTGTAGCTTTGTAGTACAAAAAATAAAACATACGGTATACAGAAATGTCAACCACCAAATATTATCAGTTGAACCAACTAATTTAAAACCCATTTAACCGAGTTCATTTTAAATGTCACATTTATTTTGAACCGTACTTGTAGAAGAGTTAAACTATTGCCTGATAATAATATCTTTTTATTCCTCCACTACTCCAGTATACATTTCAGAAGTATATTCTACACAAAATCTTACTAATGCTTTGGTCAAGCTCATCTTGTTATCTATTATTTAAGGAACTAACGTAAAACTTCCCTTTTAGCAGGTGCTCAGATGCCTATGTAGGCTCCCAGAGATGTTTGGAGGGCTTCACCTACTCTAAGTCTTTTATTCATGAAATTCATGAATAAAATCTTTTTCTTCTTGAAGTTGTTTATTGGAAAAAGAAAGACAGCCTACAGCTACAAAGACTAACTTCATCTCTATGCCCAGACTTTAAAGAATGCCTTTTCAAATCACGCTTGCACTCTATTGTGAACATGCTAATTGTATCGCCTAGTAGACAAGATTATTATACATGTTTAAGATGTATTCCCACATACAAATGTTTTAGCTATCAGCTAGGCAGTGCTGAACAGAAGTAGGAACCATTGCAAGTACTAACAACAAAATAAGGCTCCAGCATCAAAAATCTCATTTTCCAAAGAAATAAAACTACAGTAAACATTTTAAAGAAGCTGAAAACAGAACTCTTCCATTTTAAGGAATGGAATAGCAAGGAATTCCATGCTATTTCTTAAAACCATATCAGTTTGTTTTTCATGTGAAAAGTATCAGCATAATCTCTGACTCTGCTTTAAAATGTAGCTGAAATATGTTCAGAATCATTGCTCTGAAAATTTTAGCCACTTTTTCTCGAAGAAATAAAAGTGGTAGCAAAAAGAAGTGTTTGCAGGGAAGAAGTAGAAGTTATTTGCATGTTTATTTGTGTACATGGACATACATACTTGCACACACAATATTTAACTCTTCTCTCTTTCTTTTCCCCTATACTGTCAGGGTTCCTGAAGATTATTTGACTAATGCAAAAAATATTTGTAAGATGATTAGCAAACAGAAGGAATGGTAGACAGAAGAAGATTTAAATGTTTCTGCTTCTTTCTTCTCCCTTGCAATTATTCCTCCTGCCATTTTTTGCCACCCACGACTAAAAAAAGATTCAGTTCTAAATCCAGTTTTTTAGTAATCAACTATCTTAATGCACATGGAGAACCTGTAAAAGTTTTCAGTCAACCCATGCCACTTTTGAGGAGAGGGTAATTCTTTTTCCATTCTTCTTCTTTCCTGCTTCTTTGCGTTCCAACCAATTTACAGTATTTATTAACATAAATTTTAGAAACCATACTCTAAATGTTTATATATCCCTTGCTGAATGATATATAACATTTATGGAAATCATTACTGCTTAAATTTAGCAAAACTTCTATTATATATGTATATGGTTAATTTAACCATTGGTGTATATTCTATGCCAATTATAAAGCTAGAAATAATTCTTCAACTCTTATTTTAGAATGGTAACTATCCATGCTTAATAGTAATGCCAATTTGATAAGGATAATTCTGGCTGTAATTTATTAAAATGTTGGAGAGAAATTTTACATTTATATATTCCCTTTTAAATCAGGAAAATAAGCAATTATGGTTAAGTACTGATGATGCAAAATCTAAATAACCTTGCCTCTTTTGCACAGCACTGTTCAATCTTCCTGTGGTACTATATCTTCCTTACAGTATGGCAGTATAGGATTTCATGTCTGTCATGATGTAAACGTTTTAAAATAAAGTCTAGAATGTTCTCTCCTAAACAGAATCCAAGCAGCATGCAAGTTTGTCTTGCAAAGGTGAATTTCCTATATTTTATACTCACACCAGCTGTGCCATTTCAGAACATTTAATTTGTCTTCATTAGGAGAAATGCTTTTAGACAGTTATTACTGCTTGGACAGGGAAATGAACTAACAGACATTGTTCAGCTGAACACAAATCATTTTGGATAATGCAACAGGTGTAGAACATCCACAGACAGTCTGTGTTGGGCAATAGAAATTGTTCTTTTATCCATAAACAAATTGTTTTATGATTCCTTCATTCTGTTCTACAACCAAGAAATAATCATATTGGGAATAATTTTCTTGATAAGTATATTGTAAGATGTTTTGCAATATTAAGAAAATGCCCGAGCAGTAAGAAATGGGATCAGTGATTAAGATGTGCTGAGTATAGTTCCAATAAAACAGTAATTTTTAAAATTAGTAACTAATGCACTTAGAAGACTCAAAGCATTTAATTTACAATGGTGCCATATCTCTACTGTAGACTCAACTGCATAAAGGCCACATTCCAGCAAACCCTGTGAAGTGTGGCAAAATTACACGGAAGCCTTATCCCTGAAGCAAAAATTATAACAGCATGTTATTAAATTAAGTGGAATGCTAACTCCAGCCTGTGGGGTAGGGTGAAGCAAGAAGTCCCTCCAAAAAGAAAACAGATTCTTATGTGCACAAAATGAACTGTCTAGACTGTAGGATTACAGGTAGTCCTCAACTAACAACCACAATTGAGCCTAGAATCTTGGTTGTAAGTCATTGCAGTTATTAAGTAGGTTGTCGTGTGACCTGACTCTATTTTATGATTGTTTTTATGAAGATATAAAGGAAGTCACCATGGTGATTAAGCGAATCATTTGTTGTTAAGTGAACTATGTGGTCATTAAGTGAGTCCAGAATATCCAGAATGTTCCAAGGGTGGCAAAACACCCTTGTGCTTTTGAAAAGTTGCACTGTATCAATATTTGTTCAATGACAATCACTGGAGTATGCATCAACAAAAATGCAATCACTGGAGCATGTGTCAAAAAAATTACTGCTTGAAAGTGCTCTCTGAAGATCATGTTTTGACTCTTACACAAGGATAGTGGGAACTAATCAAGCTGTAGATCTCAGAAATATGCACAATGAGATATTTTATGTAAATTATAGGGATGGGTGTGGCTGTGGCACTGATCAATAGGGAATGGGGCTATCCTTTTCTACTGCGTACAGCATAAAAAGAGTACTTCAAAGAGTATCTTTAAACTTAAAACAGTAAAAAATAGATGTCTGAGACAATGGGATGCATGCTACAAAACTCCCTCCAGGTACAGATCTGGTAGATAGGTCTGTGGATGAATGAAGTCACAAAGAATACAGTTGGGTATTCTTTATGGCAGAATAAACCTGGGTCATATAAGGATTAGAGTTATGACTATATGAAATGCACACTGATCACCTGATCACACATCCCCTCCTTGTCAAGAGAATTTTGAGTTGGGGGTAAGGAAGGCATAATCCAGTTAGCTCCTTTTCCATTTCAAATTCTTTTCTTTTGTAGTATGATGCATTCCTCAATTATATTAATGGTTACATAAATAGAAGCTTAATACCAGGCGAATATCTTATAGTGGGAATGCAAAAAGATATGGCCCAAGGTTCAGCTGGTATTTTCTTGATATCTGCGGTTCCTCCCCATTTTTTCTGTATTCCTAGTTTCCACCTCAAACAAATTAGTTATTATGAGTTTTGACCTACTGGAAATAAGACATTATTTAGGAAAAATTGACACCAACTGGCACTTCCTAAATATCCAACTGCTTTTTCCTTTTGTTCATTTGACTTGTTCACTTCATCCATTCTTTTGACTGCTTATTCAATGACAGGATGAAAGAGAATAATCAGTATATAGAAACTGCCTAAATGTAAGGTTTATTATCATTGATCAGTATGAGGGATTTGTGAGCACTCATAAGCAATTTTGTTAAAGGGTGTAATATTTTTTTTTCCTGTTTCCCATATCTCCAGTGAGGATAGGAAAATGATCATTATATAATATTCATATACCATGTTTCCTCACCATTCAGAAATATATTTCCCCAGCTCTGGAGGGAAACTGTTTCTCTCTTTTCAATTTGCTGCAGTATACTGCAGCACTTTGCAGAGCCCGCATCATGTTACCTTAACTTGAAACAATGCACAACTCAGACAAAGGGATTTGCTTCTGCCTCTTTTGTAGCATTAAGCTGTTCTTTCATTCTTCATGTCCTCCCATACTGGTATATACGGAATGAAAAGAGTGGAGGTGGGAAACGAATATTAATATGTTGATATATGTATCCTCACACATACATACTGTTCTCAAATTCAGAGTAAGTTAATTTAAGTTAGAGTTGTGGAAAGTATTATTATACACAATACTCTACATAATAATCATGTAATTTCCCTATCAAGAAAGAAAAACAGCTTCCTATAATTTACCAGTAACAACAACAAAAATATAAGTGTCCACCCCACAGATTACAGGGTACTGATAAAAACTTGCTAAAATGTTTGTATGCTTGCATTCTCTCAAAGTATAACATGGAAAGTTTATAGAAGTTTAAGCAAAGATACTAGCTTCCTCCAATGGTGCTTCTTGTTGACATTTATCTCCATGCTAATACTGTGTGGGCCAAAGAATGTCATCTCCTCCTCTCTAAGCCATTTTAAGCAGCAGGATTGACACTATGTCCTCAGTCAGTACTTAGGAGATCAGTATCTTCTGTTATTCATACCAAAGGATGGAGTGGGCAAAAGGGTTTCAAGTTCTTCAAAAGAAGATAATCATCCTTTTGTTGATTTTTTTTGGATAAGGTGTAGAATTTGAAAAGACCATCATTTGTTTGTATAATTCTAAAACATTGTTATTTTTTCTCTAGAATGCCCCAAGGCCCTATGAATTCTACTAACAGTACTGCTTCCTTATTTTTCTATTTCATGTTGACTTGGCTTTCTTGAGAGAAGAGACATTTCTAATTTTTTTTTAAAAGATAAAAGGTTCCATTTCTTAATATGATCTCCTGATAAAGGCACAAAAAATATATATCTGACAAATGTAGCTTGATACCTCATGGATTTTGATGAGACTGAAAGATTTGAACCATTGTCATGTTAACTAAAAGAAGTTCTGTGCCTTTAAAAACTTCCTGACAGGCATAAATTTAGAAAGTTAATCATGCTTTCTCAGATAGCACATTTCTGTAGCATTAAAATATGCAAATTTGGCATGCCCGCCTTTCATAAAGCTGTTATTAAGTAATTCCTACTGATGTCAAACTAGTATTATTCCAGGTGCCTCTGAATATATTCCAGAGGATTGGGGCATTGTGCCCATCTTTAAAAAGATGATAAGGCCTTCCCTGGTAATTATAGATCTATAAGTCGTCTAAATATAATCAAAACATTGTAAACAAAGTATCTATGTAAGAAGTGGTATGATTGGCTGGAGCAAGACAACATCCTGAAGGATGAACAAGCAAGTTTTAGGGAAGGAGGACCAACTTTAAACTACTGTCTTCTCCTCCAACATCCAACTGATTAATAATATCACTTTATAAACCTGAACATGGCCTTTGACACCATTTCAAGATCTCAGTTATGGAATGAACTCCAGTAATACACCATGAATATGCTCTCATTGCTATTTATCTATACATTGCACAAAGAACCAGGAGCTTGGGTCTTACATAGAACCAATGGGTAGTTAACCAACTCAATAGCATCCATGAATAGTGTTCAACAAGACTATTTTGCTTCTACATATCCATATCTGTGATCTACAAGCTCTCCAAATAGTAGACAAATTTTTCCAATCAAAATAGCACAGAACAGTAACTAGCAAGCAGCTGCATTTGGCTGTGTCTCCTGATTTCCTTTAACCATGAAATATAATAAAGCGAAAGAGGCCATTAAATAAAGACTATGGAACTCCAGAAATATTTGCAGCTGTCCTAAACCAACTTTATAACACATCATACAAGTTGTCCTATTCCAGTTATCTCTAGGTCTTCTCTAGAACATGCTTCAGTGCCTTTTCCTCTGCAGTCAGGGATGGTACCAGATACTCCTTTCTCAAATAAGATGTCTTGGTCTAGCAGTTAAGATGCTGGACTTGTTGGCTGGAAGGTTGGCAGCCTGAGTTTGAGAACCAGGCACCATGTAACGGGGTGAGTTCCCGTTATATGCTCCAGCTCCTGCCAACCTAGGACTCTGAAAGCACGAAGCTAAATAGGTACTTCCTAAATTGGTGGGAAGATAAGAGTGTCCCATGTGCCTTTGCATATACTCATTCCAGCCACATGACCACAGAAGCATCTTTGGACATGAAATGGTGATGAGAACTACCCCCTAGAGTTGGACACAACCAAAAGTGGAAACCTTTACCTTTATCTTTTGTGCCTCTACCCAGACTGAATCTTTAAAACATGTCTTTCTAAGACAAGCTTTTATAAGGAATTGCGCTCCCAACTAATTATAGCCTTAACAGATAGACTTCCTACTCTTTCCAGATGAAGGGTACTTAGAATTTTTTTCTGAAAATATAAGAATCCTATACAATCGCTAAATTTTGTGCTCAAGCCACAAGCCTTGTTTTTTTATTGTGTTGTATTCATTTGTATTATTTCACCAGAATCAAAATTATGTACATATGCTGTTTGATAGAAGCAGTTTGCATTTGCATAGCCGCTGTAGAGAACTAGTGTGAGAGCTGGACCATAAGGACGGTTGAACATCGAAGAATTGATACCTTTGAATTGTGGTGCTGGAGAAGACTCTTGAGGGTCCCTTGGATGGCAAGGAGATCAAA
>JANHZU010002369.1:236794-248116 GCA_032468055.1 Acrochordus granulatus | reverse complement strand
CTTCTCTGGTAAGATCAGTTAGTTCTTTGGCCAGCAGCCAACCATTTAAGGAAAAAGAAAGGAAGGAAGATCTAGGGGATGTATGCCTTTTTAATCTTCTGAAGAAAATCATGTTAAATATAAACAATTGTAAAAACATCCTTCTCTTCCTTCACAATGGTGTAGAGAAAATAATTTAATGGTTTGGAATGAGATATTTGAATGTACAATAATTTAATTTTATTCCCAAGAATATAGCAGAAACAGCTGAATTCTATTGACAGGAATTCCAAGTCATTTGATTAAGCATATAAAGCATCATGCAAAGATGCCATCACACATCTTGTAAGCAGCTAACGTTCAGATGATTTCTTTTATGAGTGGAATGCCAATTATAGACAATATTTTTGGGTAAATATGAGAAAATTGTGGGTGTTTCAGTGCCTAAGAAAAAATGTTGCAAAGTCATTTATCAAGCATGGTGCAGTATTCAAGCACAGAGACAGAGTAATGAAGGCATTTGACAGTCTTTTATTGATAAATGAAAGGGTACTGCTTTCAGATTATGCAAATAGAGCTAGAAAACTACTGAAGACATTAAGACGCAGTTTGAAGAACTGAGGTGCCATCTAGTGGAAATATTGCAAGAATATTGTATCTGCATTCAAAGCGAAACCGAGATAGCCTATTCAGGAGAAAAAGGAAGGATTATTTTCTTGAGAATTAATACCTTAAAAACCATCAGTTTTTGATGGTTAAGCTTTGTGCTACTTTTGGAAATGTACTAACTTTGGCTTATTTTGACCTATTTTTATTTCTACTTGATAAAAAATTACGCACAACTCAAATTGTATTAAAACTTTGCTAAAATAAATGCCATGTTTCTTTTTTTACTTGTGTCTCTTCAGAAGAAGTATTTTAAGGCTGAAGACAAATTTAGATAGCTGCTACATTTTATATTTATGAAAAAAATGGAATATCAACCATTACTTTCTTCTTTGACACAGTAACCCAAGGGGGTATTTGAAAACTGCACCACTGGAAGATCTAATTAATTTCCATCTATATGCTGCTTTAAACTGCAACATCTCAATATCCTTCTCTTTATCAACAGCTGGTTTGTTGAATCATTTTGAAAAATTCAATGACTGTGAACTTTTTGTTAGCCCTCCATTTCCTGCCTTTACTGTGAATTTTAGAAACCTTCCTATTATGCATGGATTAAACAACATGCACTTTTAGCAGCACAAAAAAATGATATACATGAAGAGTGAATTCCAACAGTAGTCAGTCCTATTATGTAGGGCGATTGTGTGGCATTCAGCTGTGCAATGGGGAAAATTTAAGAAATCTGGACAATATAAATAGGTATAGAAACACTCTTATTACCAATATCTAGAAATTATTGTAGAAATATGCAAACTATGGTAGAGGTCTGAATGAGAAAAGGAATCCAATATAAAAACTGTTCAGACACATTCTTTGGTGTTTATACAGCCAACTCCTTCCCTCCTTTCTTTGGGCAAGTTTATACCATTGTATCTAATTCTTTTGTGGTTTGTTAACCTATTAAGACATACAAATATTGTTTTCAAGCATGCTCATCTTATTACTGCTCTTGTAGGGTGTTCACGAAGCGGATGTTAAAAAGTCAGCATGGCAGCTGGGGCCAAATGATGGAAGTCCTATTGCTTTTTATATGTGTGGCATGTAAAATTGAGTGGGGCTTTGATTACTTGGTTGCAGCCACAATCTTGACTTTTTTTTACTGTGCCCTGTGAGTCACAGATTGCTAAATTAATTGGAAGGAACTCACTGTGCAAGAGGCAGCCTCCTCTTAGTCTCAAGGACACTGGCATGTTAATCTTTGTTTATATGCTACTGTGATACCAGCAGTAGGAAAAGGTGGAACTTAGGTTATAATATACTATCTGTTCCAGGAACAAACCAACACTGGAGCACTTTCTTAATCAATATGCTCAGCAGTAAAACAATTAGTGTGCTTGAAGGAAATAATTCCTGACTTTAATCTAGTTCGCTGATTTTAAAAAATTAGTAATAAATGAAAAGCCTTTGTTAATTTTTGTGATGGAATTTCCATTTGATGGCATTTCTGACCTTTTATTTCTCAAAGCGTTGCCTGTATAACCAAGATATCATTTCAAGATCCTGGTAAAAAGTAAACAAAAAAGAATAATTGCACAATGGCAGTACACTTCATTAGATTTAATAGGTTTCTGAAGGACTTGGATTTATTAGATTATAAAGTGTGACAGGACTCTATGTTATTTTTTGATGCAGATAAATTTTTCCTCCTGGAAAATTTCTGATCCACCCAGTTATAATCTGCTGTACAAAAGTCCCTGGGCCCATATAAATTTTTCTAGCTATTATAGGTTTCTTCACTAAACTCATATTGCTTTTTCTATTCCTTATGTGTAGTAACTTAATTTATGCTCTGCTTTTCAAAACTGAATGCACTCTGACTTGAACTGCATGAGCTTTTCTTCCCTCCCTTCTTCCCAACATTTATAAGTGTCTTCAAAATCAGGGGAGATGTCAAATTACAAATCCAAATCCAATAGCAGAATGGACTGAATTCTGAACCTCCCTGTAGCCAAGAATTTTAAAAAAACAACACCCAAACCCAAAGTTTGCTCCCTTTTAAAATAAGTTTTAACTCCTCTGACAGGCTGAAACAATATGACCATGCAAAGAAAATGGAATAGATATAGTTGATTATGTGCCATAAATCGTTTTTGACCCCTAGAAACCAGATAGGTTTTCTCCGTGATGATCTATCCGTAATTTGTTCTTTCAGATATCCCAGTGATATCAGTAGTTGTATCTATACAAATAAATAAATTCACAAGCTAATTTTTTTTGTTGGAATGGTTGGGAATTTCTTTTAGTTCATTAAAAAATGAACTGACCAAAATATGCACATTTCTTTATAGTTGAGAAAGAACTTGATACTGAATGTTGCATTGACAGTTTTCCCCCCTCTTTTAGTTTGATTATCATAAATTAATGAGTTCTTCCAAATGTTTTTCCATTTTGCTGCCAACTGTCTCATGGAATCCTTTTACATGAACACAGTTTGTGTTATATAACTGCATGCAAATCCAGTAAGTTAGATTGATTGATTGATTGATAGATAATTGTTAGATGAAACCTTTTAATATCTTTTAAAACGGAATCTTTGCTTCTTTTTTACTTTTTTCCACTTGAATTTTCCTCAGGCAGAAATAATTTTTTGCACATAAAAATGTATTTCCCATAAAAGTGAATGATAGAGAGATAACTTCAGCACCAATTCTCTTAGAGCTCAACTTCAACTTTGAGCAACATAATATTCATTTATTATTAAGCCTGAGGAAAATTCACTTCTGTGCATGGCCCACACTGAAAAATAGATAAGAGATGCATGCCATGACTTGTTCAGTGTCCTTTTCAAGCAGTGCAGTCATGAAGCTATGCCATGTTTTATGAGGTGCAATAAGAAAACTAAATTAAAATGTAACCTTCTTTAAAATCTCTGCAAGAAGTTGTGGAATCAATTTATATATCAAGAAATCTGGCTTGACAACATCACAGTGGCTAACAAATACTGTACATATAAAAAAATTGTCAGCTTATTTTGAGGACTATCTATGGAAATATTCAAATGCATTGAGAAAAAAATGCTATGGTTCCAATGGACAGTAATTGGCTTAGTATAATTACTATAATGCTTTAAAAAAGCATTTTAAGATGACAATGTTTCATTCTGTACATAATAAACATATCCTGTGGAAGCATATCCTGTGGAAGTTGAGGATAAATTGTACCTATGGTCTAGAAATTTGTAAGCAATTCAGGGTAAGGGAAAGTTTGTTTCACCACCATTTTCCTTTGCATAGAATGCATGGGATAAATTCTGCTCATTAAATTTTGTTTTTATTGTAAGCAGCCAAGAGTCGCTTTCAGTTTGGTGGCATATAAAGTTAATAAACAAATAATACTATCCCTGCATGTTTGTTTTTCTGTTAGTTTCATTTTCATTAGTATCGTCACATCAGTGATGATTGTTGCAACTGCTTCAAATAGTGGGCTGTGTTCAGAATTTTGAAGCACAAAAATGATTTATTCATGACTTTCACAGAGTCTGCAAAGGCCAGGCAAAAATGTTTATGATGAGTTCTAAGAATTCAAAGGTTCTAATACTTGGTGGGAGTCTGCCAAGAAACTGGAAGCAATGGAGAGAATGAAGGTTCAACTATTTGTTCTGCCGGAGTCTTACGGAGCACATTGTTCACTTTTGTTATTTAAAAAAAATCACATTTCTTTGGCTCCCTTGTTCCACTGCATTTCTTGTGAAATATGAGAAGGAATAAGAAACAAACTGTCTATAACTGCAAGGAAAATGTGTGTATTTAAACTGCCAAATGGAAGGTATACTAATTTGGAAAGTATACTAATAGGAGGTAGGGTGAGCAAGGACATTTTTCAAACCTCAAGAGTAAGCTTAGATCCTCGTTTCAGGACAGGATTGATATTACAGAGTAATATTTACTTAATTTAACATTATTTATAATCCTTCCTAATTGTTAAACTCTGGAATATGGACCACAAATGCATAAAACCAACAATTTAAAATCAGAGAACATAATAAAAGTAAAATATTAAAAAAAAATTAAGGACAATTAACCTACAGTCATCCCAAATCAATGGCAAAAACCAGAATGGTCTTCTTGGCTTTACAGCAGTGTTTGTCAACCTTGACATCTTGAAGATGTGTGGACTTCAACTCCCAGAATTCCCACCAACAATATTACAATCTCAGACATAAAGGACTGGATTTCAGAGTTGTGTGATTTATCAATTTGTTTATAACTAATCGGTTGAATAGTGCCACAGATGTTTGTTTGTCAATTTTCATGTGTCATTTAATTCACTTGTAACTTCCTTCTCAAGAACAGTTCTTGTTTGGGGCTGACCAAATGCAAAATAATCTGGCGGGAGTCTTTTGTCATTTGTTACGATTATTTTATAATATGGGTGGCCACACACATATTTTAAATCTAAAAATATACATCTGTCAAATAAATTCTAACTGTATATCTTTCATACAGCCATATTCAAAAATATTTTTACACAATATATATAATGAAGTTGCCTTTGATGAGATGGATGGCTATATAAATTTGATTAATAAATAAAATAAATAAAGGATGTTATGTGAAAGGCATTACAACAAAATTACTGGAAAAACAGGAAGCAAGGGGAGAAAATGCAATTTCATTAAGGTATTTTAGTTGTTTAAAGTATATTCATGTAAATGGTATTTCATATTACTCGGTTAGTAAATTACCATTCCTACCCTAGCATAACCTAGCTCTACTTTTATATACTCAGTAGCCATGCAAATAGCACTGCTTTTCATATAACTACATAGTGAGTATGTAATGGAGTCAACATGTAACCAGTGCTGATTAAGTACTACAGTCTTGTTTTCTAGTGATCATATTGAACACCTTCATATGTATTAAACATGAAAGGCTAATGGTGTTTAAATAAAGGTGAAACTTACAGAAACTAATATGAACACTTCTACTTGTTTCATGGCACAGATCTCTAGGTATGCATACTCAAGACTAACAAAATAATCTGAAACTTTCATGTTATAACAGTATGGACATTTTGCTGTGAAAAACTAAGAGTATATGGATGCTTAGAATAAAAAATTAAGAGCACCATCTTTTTCTTTACCCTGAGCTAAAAGATTTTTTAGCACCTTCTTTTTTGAGCAGAGATTACTCCGGGATATTAAGTGTTGAGTTCAGGAGCAAAACTGGCTGAACATATCCCATCCCCCATGAAAAAAATAGAAAATATTTCTTTTAAAGTCCCCTGAAAGTCCAGGAGAGTAGATTGGGAGAGGTTTGAGGACAATATAAGGCACAGTATATGTGTGGACATGTGAGTATAGTTTACAGAGCAAAAGAAAAAAATCAGGGCACAAATGAAATCCGGCATTAGATCAATGGCTTGGCAATAAGAATCCTAGTTGCTGACTAAACCATATTATATTTCAAGGCATATATATTTCATATCTTTCAAGGCATTGGCGAGGAATCTACCTTTTTCCTGACTGCCTACCGCTGTTGTTTCATCATAAAGGCTGGGTACATGCATCACACTAAGCCATTATTTATATTATTATATATACTTTTTTTGTAGAAGAGATACATATGATGATTTTTTAGCAAAAAAACTGATAGAATGTTGAAAGTCGCTACCTACTGGTTAAAATAATGGCAATTAAGTTCTAAATGTCACATGAAGGTTGGATGTTAGGCAACCAACTTTTAGAACAAGATAAACTTTCTCATGCACAGATTTTACCTTTGATAATGAGTCTAGATTGAGTAATAATTAACTTGTTGGTGACAATAATAAATATTGGTTTAGGCACTGCACTTTTAAAATTCCAGTATAGGCATTTTGTAAGTGTTATAAATATTGTACCTCATAAAAATTTAATTTGACATATCTGGAAGAGGATTAGATTCCCAAAAATGGACCCTAAAATGTTTATTGAAAGAAATGCTTGATTTAAATAATCTTTCAAACCATTTTCTGAAAATGTGAAATGTATTTATTCTGTTGTTTTTAAATGAAGCAAAAACTTTTCTATTTTCAGGCTTCATTGTTTCATTTCTCAACAGCCCTACTGAAATATCACAAAATGTTCCAAAGGGAAAAGTTTGGATCCACCTTCGATCATGATTCCATAGGATGAATCCCATTGATATTTCCATCTCTATCACAAACACACTCTCTTGGAGCCCCTCCCCTTGAATAGTTAAGAGTATCTGGAGGAAAACATTTGTCAATTGCAGCAAGTGTTGAAGATTTAGGGGAAATGCTGTATTTGCCAACATTCCTCTACCAAGTCTTGTTTCTCATGTAATGTGAACCTGACATTGAATGTAAAAAAATCCTTCCCAACTTTTAGTTGCACTGTTAGGCTAAGAACAAGTGAATAATTTTATATTCTTATAATGCCTGAAAAAAATCCTTTCAGGGTCAGAGGATCATTATTATTTATTTTCAAATCTTTACCTATCTTATTTTATCTAAGTAGTTTTGGCAGCTGCTTCCTTGGTAACAACAATCTTTCTAAATAAAAAAGATGAAAGTTGCTATTGCCTTTTATAATATAACAAAGCATACAAAAGACAATAGATGTCAATCTGACAAGCAAACTCTTTTTTTCTAGCAGGCATTCTTCTGCTGTGGGGTAAGAAGTCCTTTAGACATGAAAACTCCCAGAATAACTTTGGAGGTCGCCCTGTTGGCTTCCTTTCTTCTGATCTTGTGTAGTATGCTTGGTTATTGTTATTATTGGGATATTGTTAAGTATGGCTGGGAATCAGTTTTTCTTGCAGATTCTCTGCAAAGAGCTCTTCTAAAATTTCAGTACACTAAGCAGCAGACAACCCTATTCCTGACTCACAGTATTTTTTCATCAGTAGACAGGATACATCTTTAGCTACTGCAAAATTCAAATGCAATACAAGGCATTTATTTTTATGTTATGGCATATTGACCGCATATATGATTTTTTTCTGAAATATAATGTGGAGCTATATTAAAGACATTATTTAAGTATGTGCAGGCTGTGTTTGTCTTACTACTGTTGAGTCATTACCGCTATTTAATGATTGTATTCCCCACTGCTAAACCCCATTAAATAAACAGGAATTTATATCAATAATGAATTGTAAAAAATGTTTGCACTGAGTTGTGCATTCAGTGATAATTGTGGGAAGGAAGATATAGGGCTGGGGGAAAAGCTGTATTGCTGCATATTATGTTATTGTTGGAATTGTGAAAAAAGCTGGTGATTTTATAAGAGCGAAGCCAAGACAAGGGTATGGTAGGGGAAAGGGAAAAACAAAAGGCAAGTATGGAAGTTCAGTAAGCCATGCTGAACATATTTGACCTCAAGATCATTGTTTACCTTTACTAAACAAGTGCACAAATGAGGAATCTGAATATACCCTGTGAGCAGAAAGAGAGGATATAAATTGTAAATATCTCCTCCTTTTACGAGTATTCCACAAGATTTTTTTGCACATTTACTTTTTAGGACAGCTTCTTCTGCTCTTGTAGACATGACAAGGATTAGGTCTAGTTTCTCATGAACATAATCCCACCAGACCTAAAGAAATACATATTTCACAACACAAAGCCCCTTAATTTGTTCCATACAAAAAAAAATATTACTTACTGACTCCTGGCAGCAGAGATCTAGGCCCAAATAACTGAATTTGGAATTCAGTTCCATTAGGGGAAAACTCAACAATATAACTCAGCAATACCACAGAGATCCTATGTAAATTGGAGATACACCTAATTCCGTTAGCATTCCATTGGATTCAGTAGCAATCTCTAATGCTGTTGCTAAGCCTTTTCTTAGCAATAAAATGGCTCCTCTTACATAGACAAAATCATTTTTCTTCTCTGGTCTTAAAAACCTGACAGCAAATTGAAATCCTTGAACTCTCCACTTTATGATACAAACTTCCTTTAAAAAATCTTACTTTTCCATTGTGTTTCATTGCTATGTAAACAATTGTTTCAGTAAAGTTTATTCTTTCCTCTTCCAAACTGCACCCCATTTTTCATCAACCATGATAACAGCAACAAAGAAATTGTAAATACATCATCTAAACACGATTAACACCATCTTTAACAAACAGACTCTCCTCGTCTTTCTCAGTCACATAAACTGGTAAATAATATGTACAAAAGAAAAAGAATCACAGAGAAGTGGTTGGCAAAGTGTGGGGCAGAAGCTCAGTGGTTTTATAGGTTCATTATAATTTCTTCTAATCAGTGCATGAATATGACCTTCTATTGACTTGTTCTCATAACATTACTTTGTCTCTTTCCCAATTCATAGCAGGGGCATCTTAAAGTCATATTTAAGCATGCGATGAAAGGATAGAGGATTTCATGGGAAGGGCATAATCATGGGACACCACTAGGTTCTTAATATCCATATTGAGAAAGAATTACTTTAATCCGTGCTGCATAGAATGGCCAAGTAGTTATTTACTTTAAACTGAAGTACTATTTTAGTGTTTTTCCTGATCTCAGAACAGAATTTTTGCCATCTATATGATCTAAGATGCTTTAATGTCAAGGTTTGGAATCTGCCCAGTTTCTATTATCCCTCAGTTGCTGGGCACTGATATCAATGGTCATTTCGATTTAGGCTTCAGTAGAGACTGATATCTGGCCTACAGTTGCCTATATAATAGTTAACTCTTTCCATAATGCCTGACTTCCTAAAACATGGATCTCATGTAGGGTTCTTATGTACATAGATTGTATTTTTTTTAAAAAAAAACTGTTTGTAAAAAAATACAAGTCTAGCAAGGAGAATGCTGGACCTGTACAGCACAGAAAATCAACTTAGACCAGGAAACATCACATTCCAGTCCTCCTCCCAGTTACTTATTGCGTAAAAAAGAAACTCATTATTTTCTCTTCCTTATGCAGACTCCAGGAGGCAAAGGCTTTTGGGCAAGGTTTCAAAGAAACAGAAAAGGATGAATTTTCTAAGAAATCAAATAATCTTACAAAAGAAAATAGGTGAAATGCTAGGGTTGTGTTGGTTGCGGAATATTTGAAGTAGGATCCAATCTCTGATTAGCAAGAGAAGGGAAGGAGGAGGAGCTGACACTGGACTCTTCCTTAAGTTCCTTCACTAGCGAGGCAGATAATCATCAAGTAATTTCAAAAGAATCAAAACTGGTGAATGTCCACTTTCCCTCTATCATAAATCCTGGAGGGGAAAGGCAGACAATTTAGAATGACAGACAATGCCATTTCTTATCCAGATTACTTTACAATATATTTAACTGATTTTAATAAATATATTTATTGTTAAGTGTATGCCTGCAGCCTTAGGCTTTCCATATTCCTTTGGTTGCAATGCAAAATAGCCCCAGTGGAGCCCAGAACCCCACTGACCTCAATATAATTTAATTCCTAAGTAAATAGAGCGTTGCTCTGCTGGACTTCTTTAAACTCTTGCTCATGTTATTGTATTAGTGTGTATTGAACAGAAAGTAAGCATATTCCCAGAACACTGATAAACACAGAGACACAGAGTTTGCAAAACTTTAAACAAAGATGCAGTTAGGATCAGTTAAGAGACAAGGAATTGAGAGGAGGGATTTTTCTGGGGCTTCCATCTCAGTTCTTAGAAAGGCAGGTTTTGAGAAGGGTGGACAGGGATGAGCGCACGAATTAAACCAATTATCATATTCAGAAGTCAGCAGCAGCACCAGAAACCCAGTCCTGGGTAAGAATATACACAAAACTGATAAACATAGAGCCAATTGGAAACCTATTCCAGAAGATGTGTTCTGGGAGCCTGAATTCTGAGAAAGTAAAAGGTTTTCTTTCTAGGAGTTATTCCAGGGCATGTCCATAACTGTTGCACTACAGACACATGTCATATCTCCTGAAAACACCATACCTTCTCTGACTCTCAGTGTCTGTTCCTGCCTACATCTCATTTCAATGGACAATATCTGGGCTAGCCACATAAATACTGAACCTGCAACTTGGAACTTCAATGCTTGTATTCCTTTTCTCTTGGTCTTGAGTCCTTGAATTGGTTTTAGTTTATTCTGTGAACTACTTACTGCTGCTTTTAATAAAATTACTTTGTATGACATGTTTTTTTCTCACTGCCTCATCTGCCATTTGACCCTGGAGAAATCGGGGCTGGGAAGAATTTATTTCAAAACTGAATGAGAGAATCTAGTAAACTGAACAAAGAAACAAAGGAAAATCTATTGAACATGATAAATCAGAACAAGATCTGTTGGCCTAGTTTATATGCTTTGCCTTATCCCATCAGCAGCCAGGGAGGATTTCCTTTCTTTGTCATGCAATGACTATCTTAAGCCAGGAATGAGGATTATTATTTATTTATATGTCAAATTTAGAGGCCACCCATCTCATTGACAGAGTAACTCATAAAAACTATATAAATATGGTTCATAATGCAATTAGTCTCTCTGCTGGAAATTAAAATGACAAACCTCAGAAAAGACACCAATAAAAACTGAATATAATGAAGTAGATTAGACAAGGCAAAGAAATTGGTTCAGTGCTTTGGGATCTCATGTCATTCTGCTAAGATTTATTAGTTGAATTGACTGTCTCTGCTTTGCAGCACATTATCCCTGGAGATCCTTTGTTGTTGTTCAGTCGCGCAGTCGTGTCCGACTCTTCACGACCCCATGGACTGCATTACACCAGGCCCCCCTGTCT
>JANHZU010002369.1:207311-222048 GCA_032468055.1 Acrochordus granulatus | reverse complement strand
ATCTTGCAGAGCCAGGTCTTAAGGCCCTTCCAGAAGGCGATAAGGGAGGGGGTAGCCCTCAGCTCGAGGGGTAAGATGTTCCATAGGGCAGGAGCCACAGCAGAGAAGGGTCTTCTCCTAGACTTCTCCTAGACTTCCTTATGGTTCAACTTATGGTCCAACTGTCACAGCCATACATCACTACTGGGAAAACCATAGTTTTGGCTATGAGGATCTTTGTTGGCAAGGTGATGTCTCTGATTTTTAATATGCTGTCTAGGTTTGCCACAGCTTTCCACCCAAGGAAGAAGCAACTTTTAATTTCATGGTTGCAGTCAGTGTCTGTAATGATCTTGGGGCCAAAGAAGGTAAAATCTGTCACTTCTTCCATTTCTTCCCTTCTATTTGCCAGGAAGTGATGGAACCGGATGCCATGATCTTAGTTCTTTTAATGTTGAGTTTCAAGATAGCTTTTGCATTCTCCTCTCTCACCCTCATCAAGAGGCTTTTTAATTCCTCTTCACTTTCCACCATTAGTATTATCTGCATATCTGAGGTTGTTGATATTTCTCCCTGCTTTTTTAACTTATATGCAGAGTATGTCATGCAAAATCAAGCCTTGCATTTTGCATTATATACTCTGCATATAAGTTAAATAAGCAGGGTGACAATATACAGGCTTGTCATACTCCTTTCCCAATTTTGGACCAATCCATTGTTCCATCCCTGGCTCCGTTTCTTCTTGACCCGCATACAGGTTTCTCAGGAGACAAGTAAAATGTTCTGGAACTCCCATCACATTCAGTGTTTGTTGTGATCCACACAGTCAAAGGCTTTAGTGTACTCAATGAAGCAGAAGTAGATGTTTTTCTGGAACTCCCTTGCTTTCCCCATGATCCAACAAATGTTGGCAATTTGATCTCTAGTTCCTCAGCCTCATTGAACCCCAACTTGCACTTCTGGTAATTCTAGCTTGTAGGATTCAGCAGAATCCTGAGTATAACTTTGCTCACATGTGAAATGAGTGCAAGTGTGCAGTAGTTTGAACATTCTTTGGCATTGCCCTATTTTGGGATTGGAATGTAAACTGACCTTTTCCAATTCCATGTCCACAGATGAGTTTTCCAAATTTGCTGGCATATTGAGTGCAGCACATCAACAGCATCATCTTTTAGGATTTTAAATAATTCAGTTGGAATGCCATCACCTCCGCTAGCTTTATTCTCAGCAAGACTTCCTAAGGCCCACTTGACTTCACACTTAGGATGTCCAGGTCTAGGTCACCTACCACACCATTGTGGTCATCAGGGAGATTTAGATCTTTCTTGTATTGGGCTTCTATGTATTCTTGCCACCTCTTCTTAATCTCTCTGCTTCTGTTAGATCCCCACCATTTTTGTCCTTTATCATGCCCATTTTTGCATAAAGCATTCTCTTGATATCTCCAATCTTTCCCAATCTATTCTTTTGCTCTATTTCCTTGCATTGTTATTTAAGAAAGCCTTCTTATCTCTCCGTGCTATATTCTGGAAATCTGCATTCAGTTGGGGATCTCTTTCCCTTTCTCCCTTGCCTTTCACTTTCCTCCTTTCCTCAGCCATTTGCAAAGTCTCATCTGACAGTCACTTTGCTTTCTTGCATTTCTATGACTTTGGGATGGTTTTAGTAGCTACCTCTTGTGCAAAGTTATGCATTTCCATACGTAGTTCTTGAGGCACTCTGTTTACCAGATCTAATCCCTTAAATCTATTCCTCACCTCCATTGTATATTCATCAGGAATATCACTGAGGTCATACCTGAGCAGCCTAAGGGTTTTCCCTACTTTTTTCAATTTAAGCCTGAATTTTGCAATAAGAAGCTCATGATCTGAGCCACAGTCAGCTCCAGGTTGTCTTTTTACTGACTGTTTAGAGCTTTTCTGTCTTTGGCTACAAAAAGATAATCAGTCTGGTTTCCTTATTAGCCATCTGGTGATGTCCATGTACAGAGTCACCTCCTGAGGTGTTGGAAAAGAGTATTTGTTGTGACAAGTGTGTTCTCTTGACAAAACTCTGCTGGACTGTACATTTTAAATTTTGGCCTAGATGTACCCAGAAATGTCCAAGGTTCATGCTGGAGATTCAAGTTTGGTTCAAACAGGTTCAAACAGGCCTTTTGTAGTTGTTCAAGCAAAGAAACAAGGCAATGTAACAATCATCAACCAAGAGCAGCACTGAAGTTTTTTTCTTTGCTTGATTTTACAGATAATGCTGTTTCTTCAATGTTATTGCCTGAGCGATCTTTAGTTAATATAGACAATCAATGGCCTCTGGTCACTAGTAGAAAACTAAACCATGAATAAGACTGTGCCAAAGCACTGAATGATGAATTTAACTATTTTGCAGATCCTCAAACATTTTTCAAAGCATGTTTATTTATTAAAAAATTGTAGTTAAGAACAATCTTGGGATTGTTCCAATATTTTCTTTATCTCTGGTTCACAGAATAATGTAGTTGTGCATACATATGCAGTGAGATGTTATACCATGCATGCATGAATGAATCTTATACCAAGTACATTTATGCATGATGAAATCAAATCAAATCAAATCTCCAATATCATGAAATTTATTCAAAGATAAAAACTGATAATTGTTATCCCATTCTTCTGTTCTTAATCTACTGGAAAGAAAATATATTCATGAGTGAAGTATTAGAGACTCAAGCAGAACCTTTCCATTTCTGTGGGAAACTGCAAATGATTATGAGGAGAGGGAATATATAATATACTTTTTTAGCATCTCAAAAAATATGACTGTATATATTTGGGTTGGATTATCTGATTATCTTTTTTGTTGATTAGTTCTGTTTTTGGTTTGTCTTTGCTTTTGTTTATGGCTCAAGTCATTTTGCATTCCTGCAATGCAAGATTTTTTTTCTATTAGTACAGTAATATAGTTTATTGTTTGGCTGTAACCTGGGAAATATATTGATCTACCATGAAAAGGAAGGGGACCTTTCAGATGTGTTATATTAGATTCCTTGCCATTGGCCAGTTTGCCCATAATTGCCATAATTGGAAAAACAAAATTGCACTTGTTCCAATTTTCTTCTGCTAAAGGATGTCTGGACCTTGTGTTCCTCTGGTAACTTCTTATTTGTGTTTTTACTTTATTATTTTACTTTGCATTTTATTTTCCTACCATGTAGAAGAAAGAAGGAAAACAGGAGCCAGCCCCAAAATTTAACAGCAAAAGTCTACAGAACAAAGGTTGATGTATTTATTTCACAGAATATAAGGCACTTGTGTGATCAGGGTTCCAATCTTCATCATTCATGATTATAGCAGACTCTCCAACGCAGAGCTTCAGTCAAATTTGGCTTTGACAAGCCAAAAACTTGTCAGTAGAAATATGACAGGAGTACATGTTTATGTACAGAAATATGGATGTACATATCATACATGTACATACAGAAATATGGATGTAGTACATGTTTCTTCTCTCATGTGACTGGAATCAATGGAGCAAGGGAGATTAGTAATGGAGGCAAACATTGTTCATATCATGAAAATGTTTGAAACTGACAAAAAATATTAAAATTAGAAGAGAATATTTGTGGTTCATGCTTGAGTTGTGGAGTCCTAGGGACTCTCAAGAGCTTGATTGTTTTATTACCAAACTAGGTAGCTTCATCAGTGATAGAGGGGAATGAAGTTTGCTCTCTTTATATACTGGTGGTTTGCTCTGTCATTGTTGGGGTGAGTGTTCTTGGTGATTCCTTGATTAGGCTGTGTTTATCTTTAGCTTGAGTGAGGTGCTAGGTCCTTGATTGGAGTATTATTCACTTATTGATTGTTGGTCTGGTGTTATTCTTGGTATTAAACACTGCTTATCTGGATGCTGATTGTTGATAAGGAAGTCCTTACTGGCTTTTTTTATTGTCTCTTTTGAATGGAATGTAGATGCTGTTAATTTCTATGTGCCTGCTGATGGCTGATGTATCTGAATGCCAGGCTTCTAGGAATTCTCTGGCATTTTTTAATTTGGCCTGGTTTAAGATGTTACAGTTTCCCAGTTGAAACTATGGTTAAGTCTGTCCATATGCTGTGAAATTAAGGATTTTTTATCACGTCTTTTGACTGCTAGTTGATGTTCATGGATGCGTTCTGCTAGTCTTCTGCGTGTTTGTCCTATGTACTGTAGTGGCTGTTGCAGTCTTTACACTGTATATTGTAGATGACTCCTGCTTTTTCTTTTGGGACTGCTGGGTCTTTTGGTTTATTCATGATGTTTTGGAGGGTTTTGGTTGGTTTGTATGCTACAGTGATGCCATGTGGTTGCAATACTCTGTTGGTGGTTTCAGGAATATTTTTGATGTATAATACTTTTCACTGCTTGTAATACTTTTCACTGTTTGTATAGGCTGTGCTGTAGTGGGTTGAGTGGTCAGGCACTTTTTGATAAAGTTGCATAAGTACCCACTTTATTAGAAAATGTTGTATAGATGATCCTGCTTCTGATGTTCAGGGTTGCTGCAATGTGTTTGCGCTTGTCTAAATAGTGTTCTTATGCAGCTTCTCTTGTGGGCAGTTGGATTGTTGCTTTGGCAGCAGAGCACTTGGTAGATGTGAGTAGTTTTATGATAGACTTGTGTTTCTAATTTGCTTTTATTGCCTCTGCTGATGAGGATGTCTAAGAAAAGTAGCAAGTTGTTGTTTTTGTCTTTCCTTGTAAATTTTATTCCTTTGAAGATGTTGTTGATAGTTGTGTGTGCCTTCTCTAGTAGATTCTTTTTTATCAAGACAAAAGTGTAATCTGTGTATTGTATCCATACTTTGGGTTGCATGCATGGAGGGCTATTGATTCTAGGCATTACATTACAGTTTCTGCTATGAATCCTAAAAGCAGTGATCCCATCGGTGTTACAAATCAAAGGAACATACTGTACGTGAATAAAAGCTGTGATTACCCAATTCATCTTATAACTGCCTTGCATCTAGATTTAGTAATCATCTGTAAAGTACAAATGCCATTCAGACTGTCCTGACTGGAAAAAACATGCTGCACTATTAGTGTTGTTTGGATTGTGCTAATTTTTCACCTGATATTCATCATCAGCCAGTTACATAATACAAGCATTGTTACAAGGTAGCATTTGTTGTTTAGTTGCAATAGATGATTTGGAAAATGCCATAGAAGTTTCCCACTTATCTTAGTGTAAAGTCAATGAAACAAGATGATTAGGTATTCTTATGGTTAATTACAATCACCTTGTTCTACTGAAAGGAGAAATCTTTTTTCAACAGTGAACTGAGCTATATTATTCACTGCAAACATTTCAAGACTCAGTTTGATATTCTCAAGACTGCTGAACTTTTGAGCAGAAACAGGTACAGAAGAAAAGTAATAAAGATAAGATAGTGTAGAATGTAAATAAACAAGCATGCCATGTCATTTTGCTGGTTATGATAATGTTTTTATTTTGACTTCCTTTGAAATGTAGTATTATAAATCTTTCCATCGTAAAGGAGGTTAAAAGCTGTTATATACATAAATTTGCAGTAGTAGTGATTTTTTCCTATAGATTTCACAGGAAGGATTAAATCCAATGTTTTGCAATGGCTTTTTAAGCCAGTTGGAATTTTATCTAATTTTAGGTTGTGATGAAATATCTAAACTTAGAGCTCCAGTTTTTTTTTACTATATCTGCTAGGCTTAATTTTAAAACTAAGTTCTTAGCTGGCTGTATTTTGAATAGTTTGTAATGACTCCTCAAATCAAGAATAGCTTTCTGCTCTGCCAGGAGACTGAATGGAACATGTCTAGTGACAATATGGTAACACTGAAGTATGTGACATTTTGTTCTCTTTTTATTCATCTTAAGTGTCAAGATTGGCACTAAACACTACCACCACATTAAGAAACAATTAGCCCAGAATATAGGAAGTGCAACATCTACTTTAAATCTTAAATGGCTTAAGGCCCCATTTGGATCTGAGTGCTACAAAGGAATCCTGAGAATGCATGCAGTCCATCCCTGCCTTAAATAAATTTTAGTGGTTCAGATAAGAATCTAAGCTGCCTGCAAATATGGAGTTGTAGGATCCTTGGTGCTCTCTGAGCCTGGTTGTTTTCTTGCAGACATTTTATTACCCAACTAGGTAACATCATCAGTGATGATGATGGTTTATATTGGTTTATAATGATAAACCAATGCTAGATATTATCTAATTGGGTAATGAAATGTGTACAAGGAAACAACCAAGCCCAGAGAGCACCAAAACCCCAGAGTTCAATCCTGAACTACAAATACTCTCTTCTATTGATAAATGTGGAATTCCTGATTATTCAAACAACCCTCTAGATAAATAATCTCAGAAACCATGCTTACTTGTACTTTGCTGCAGAGGTTTCATATGATAACTTATCTTGTTTTGGAAGAAGGAGTATAGCTTTAGTTTTGAAACGATTGATCATCAATGGCAAAAACAGTGTTGAAATTCCTCACCAAATTTGTGGGCTAAAAATTGGGTGGACCATTTCCTGATTTTCACCAGAAGAAAGACCATTTGCCAACACCTTGATAACAGCAGGACTTCTTAACAATGACAATAACACCACTGTTGAAAACAGTCAATGGGAAAGTGCATTCATGTTGCCCTCACATGGGATTTAAGGGAATCATGGAAAGCCAGAAAGCTACAGTCTGTTATGACATTATTGTATGACAAAAAGCAAAATGTTTCTTTACATACTTTGGAGATCTTGTAAATAAATAAATGCAGGAACATCAAACTCTATTCATTCCACTTTCTCCACAATTATCTTCTCCTTTGAAAAAAATTCTAAAACAAATTCTCCTTCCTTAGATTAAATAAAAATTGGTAGAGGGGAAATGCAGGAAAATTTCTCTGCCTACCATTACCTGATATACTGTATATACCAAACCAATAGAAACTCATATATGTTTGCTCTCATAAATAAATATTGTGTTGCATCTTTCTTTCCAGTACATTTATCTGAGTTACACAATCTGTTTTTTCCTTCCAAATTCTTTGTCTGTCCTCCAGCAATAACATGCTTGAACAGAGCTGTTGGGAATAAATTATTATTATATCGCTTTGCTTCTTTGAAATCTTTCTTTACTTAGTTAGATCTTCAAATCTGTTGATATGGTCCATACAAAGTAGAACAGAAAGTCTGATCTATCTACAGGATCTTATGTTCTTCCATTAGTTGGTTCTCTTGTATTTTGCATATTTCTCAGTTTTTAATCTGAAATCAACAGAAGCCAAATATGTAAATGTCACAATACTGTGTTACCAAACTATATTTATTTTCTAATATTATTATTGGCCTGCTTATCAGTGAAAAAAAATCAGAAAACAATAAAAAGGGGAAAACATTATGTTTTCAAGTTTCCGGATGAACCAAGACAATATGAAGGATGCAGATTCTTACAACATGAGAATCTACATTGGAAACCTGTCACACTGAACTGCAATGTGATACTGTAGCTGAGGGACACCCAAAGAAAATGGATCTCCCAACTGAGCTGACTCTGATTTACTGGCATGAATGATGCCACAGATAAGAGAACTGACTTGAATGATGCCATAGACTTTCTGGAATTGTTTGAACAAGGAAAAAACTTTCTGAAAATGTCTTCTGAGAACCTTGAGAGTCATAGAGATTGCTCCATCTTGCCACGTACATCCACATATTACGTTCATCCCCTTGTTCCCATCTTTCTAAGCAATACATTGTCCTCCCTGCCATCAGTAGGAAAGCAGCTACTTGGTCCACAATCTGCTAATTAGATGATGGCATGAGGAAAGCCTTTATCAATATTCATATGGCCATTTCATATGCTGATCATACTCTCTATGGTAAAGGGTGGTGTGTTATCTCTAAGGAGCAGATTATCCATTCATGCTTTAAGTGTGATATCTGAAAAGGATAGGCTGGGACACTGTTGGATATCCTTGAACTTTTTCTGTTTTATTATGGCCTTTCTACCTCTATGGTATATATATGCTTATATTTGGTTTCATTTTCCAAGTTGCATGCACATAATTCAAATTTGCATCCATATCTGAACAATGTATACATATGAAGGAGAAAATGGAGATGATTTTTTTCTGGACTGGGATACCCATGCTAGATTTTTTATTTAACCATTTTTGCATGCCATTTCCTCATTTTTTTTTTCTTGGGTGGCTAAAAATAAAAGAAAAACATGTCAAAAACTAAACTTCCAATACAGTTCTGACAGATGTCAGTTGCAACCAAAAGTCCATTATTCATTCATATTTTGGATCCTCAGTGTCAGTGGCAACTGGTAATATTCCTCGAGGAACCATTCAAGAGGTTTACAGTGGGGGAAGGTGCAGTCCTTGGAAAATACCTCAGGCTGTATAATACCCTCCTTCAGCTCACATTCTTCAGGCGTAAGGAAAGGTAGCAGAGCTCTGCGTTTTTCCCTGATAACCTGACATGATTAACTTGCTTTTTCTTTTCATTCTTGTACAGCTGTAGAAGAAAGGTCTGATTTCATTATAAAATACTCCTTGTGAACTTTGATGTTTCCACCTCCTTTCTAAAACAACAACAAAAGCGAGGATAGCATTGACATACTACTGAAAAAGATTCATGGCAATTCATTCTTTACCTATTTTAAAGTTATTTCAAAGTCAGAGTTACTCTGTTCAGTTGATTTTGGAATTCATACTGGGTTTCAAATAAGTTTGACTTTTTGACAATAAATTTAACCTTAGATAGCAATTAAACTGGCTCTTTCATGCATCCAGTTTCAAACAACAGGTATAATCAAACTCCTCTACAAGTCTTTCCCTTTCTCCAAGAATGCGCAGCAATGGAAAACAAGGGGGGAGGGCTTTTTCCATTCATTGCATGGAAAGCAAGAACATTTGGCACTTTCACCAACCTTATAATGGAACTGGGTGGGTCTCGGAAAAAGTACAGACTTCAGTGGAAAACATATATGGGTGTGCGTGTGAAAAAGTATTTTAAATCATAAATTGGCCACTTGTATTAAATTGAAAGAAACCAATGATAGTAATCAAGATTAAATTGTGAAATATTGCTATCAAATAGGATTGGAAGTGAGAATTAACTTCACCTTGTGACCTTAACTTTGTAGTAGCTCAGATTGGTGAATAGTTCTCCTCCCATCTCCCCCCCCAAAAAGAGTTTACTGTTTTAAAAGTAAATAAAGAATTTACTTTTAAATCAAATAAAGAATTGGGTACATAATTACTGTAAAAACTGGTACTGTTAGAAAAAAGAGAAGTCTGGTTCCATAAAGTGTCATTTCTGCACATGACTGCTCAGAAGACTATTCCATCCTATTTTAGAATTATTCAGCGTTAAAAAAATACAGATGAAAATTCAGAGTCAAACACGTTAAACAACTCTTGTCTCAAAATGCATTCCTAAATGCATTATATTTAAATAAATCAACATACTTTTTAAAAAAAAAAATAAGAATGAAGCACTGGGAAAAGCAAAAGTAAATGCATCATTAAGTTTTGAGGATATAATGCAAAATATCGTACAAGGGTGATGTTCCCAGAAATTTGGCTGGTGCAGGAGCACCCATCTTCAGAAAAAAACAATGGAGGACATTTTGCAAAGCACACTGAGAAGTTATATTTATATAAATACATTTTGTACTTACAAAGCAAATACCAGATATCCAGGAGTATGACAGCAAGTAGATTATGGCTTATATGATTCAGAGTCAACATTCCTATCTGCAACATGTTTTTTTTTCAAGCCATTATTTAAATCTGAGTTAAAATATTAAACTACAGCCTATACAGGCACTGCCTCAAATATAGAGTGTGCATACTTACATCTTTAGCCATTCTTAAAATACATCTCTACTGTGGTAAGTCCTCTATGCATATTTTGAGGAAGGTCTGTGGTTATATATAAGAGACAATTTCCACAGCATGTGTGCATCTTTACACTTGGATTTCAGAGGTATCATAAGAAAGAATTTGTGCTTTTGTGTTGTTTTTAGCACTCCATCTAAAATAACCCTGATATTATCTATATAATTTGAAGATTGTCCCAGGCAGAGGAATCAAACTATATTTCTCCCCTGAAGCAATTAACATTTCTTAAGGATTATCACTATTTTACTGTTCCTTAAATAATGCAACTGGGGTCAACAATTAAGCAATAGCTTAAGATATTGTAGAAATTTATTTTAAAAATTATTTTTAAAAATAGGCCCTCAGCTTGCAATATCACAAATTATTCCTGACTCTCTTGGTCAGGTACGGCCTCTGTAAGGGACAAGAGTTGTGTCTGGTCAATATTCAATGCTTCTTTGAATGAGAGGTGGTCCCTCTCTCCTACCAAAGAGGAGCACCCCTTGTTCAGGAAGACTTTGCTCAACCCAGCTATCTTGGCTACTTTTAGGTCTCTTTCCAACCTTTTCTTTTTAGGGAAGTTGCAGAGAAAATGATAGCCCTACAGCTACTAAGATCTCTTGGCAGTCATGCTTCAGGTCAAAATATAACATGAGAATTGAATTGGTTGTCTTGTGGATAAATAAGGATTGGGACAGTGTAAATTTCCTTGTCCTCCTTATCTCAGAAACTTTCAATATCATCAACTATAGGCTATCTTTCAAGCAGGGAACTGGGAGGAGTACAGTGTTGCAATGGTTCATTGGGCAGAGATTTCTATTTTGTGGAGTGCCTTGGGGCTCCCTTCTCTCTCCACTTCTTTATTTGTATCAAACTGCTGGAGATGATCACTCATTGGCACAGGGTTCAATAACATCAGTATTTTGAGATACTCAATTATCCATCCTAAATTATTTGAAAATACTGAGTCAGTGCCTGAAATTTGTCAGTCTCTGCATGGGGAGGAAGAGACTATGAGTTTGATTTATAGATCTTGAATGTATCCTTGATTTTTAAGTTGAACTCCTATCCAGAGGTGATTCAAAGTTTGGGATTCTCCTAGGCTCACATATCCTTCTCAAAAAGGACTTTTGCATATCTACATCTTATGTGCTAGATAAGGGAGACCCTGCTCATAAACACCCCTATGTAACTGTAACGCACTGTTAATGGAGCTTCTCTTGAAATTTATTTATTAAATGTATATGCTGCCAAATTCAAAGTGACTCTCGGCAACTCATAATGAAAACAGAGTAAAAACAACTAAAAATCTTTAAAATAAACCAACAAGACCACATGGAATATAAAAATACACATGGGGGGAGGTGAATATTAAACCACCAAGGTTTAATATAATATTCACTAACGAGGTGAATATTAAACCAAGAAGATGTGTATATTGGAAGCTACATCTGGTAAAGAATGCAACAGACCCAGCAGTGATGACCATGTCCTGATATAAGGGCTCCACTGGATGCAAGACAGCTTCTGGATACAATCCAAGTTGCTGGTTGTCACCTATAAGACCATATATCCTCCAGACCTGCTTATCTCAGAGACTGCTTTTTCCTGTATTCATATGCCCATCCAACCAGATCAAATAAGTTCAATTCTCTCTAGGTCCCATTTTTAGAAGATGTCACATGGTATGGCCTTGAAAGCAATTTTTTTCAGCAGTCATCCCTTCTCATTGGAACTTCTCCCTTCAGAGATTTGGTCAGTTTTGTTCTTTCTTGGATTTAGAAAAGTTGTGAAGACTTAACCTGTCCTTTCTTGCAAAGAGTATACTATGATTGAAGTTGTGTTTTATGGTCACGTGACTTTTGTATTGTTTGATATTTTATTGATTTTTTTATTTTTATACTTATTATTTCCATTGCTCAGTCAGCCAGATGTTTAGACTCAATTTGGGATTTTTGTTCACCTAGGCTCATCTTTTCCGAGGACCTGGGATAGGCAGATGCTGTTCTTAAATGTTGTTAAACGTATCAAAACAGGAAGTAAGCTGTTCCGAGTAATGCTGCCTTTTGCAATTGACTAATGGTGAATTTGTCAATGCCAATTGTGTTCAGGTAGTGCTCCGGTTGTTTTGGAATTGCACCTGTGGTGCCTATTACTATTGGTACTACCTTTGCTTTCTTTTGCCACAGTCATTCTATTTCTATTTTCAGGTCTTTGTGTTTTGTGATTTTCTCCAATTCTTTCTCTTCTATTCTGCTGTCTCCACGTAGTGCCATTTCCACTATCCAGACTTTTTTGTCTTTCTTGTCAACAGCTGGCCTGGAGTGTTACGTAGCAGGTGTCTGCCTGTTTGGATTCTGAAGTCCCAGAGCAATCTAGCTTCTTCATTTTCTATTAATTTCTCTATTTTAAGATCCCACCAATTCCTGCTTGCAGGCAGATATTTCTTGCAGATCTTCCAGTGCGCCATTCTTGCTATTTTATCATGTTGTTGTTTGTAGTCAGTCTGTGCAATCTTCTTGCAGCAGCTAACTAGATGGTTGACTGTTCAGCTTCTTTGCAGAAGGTGGCATTTTCTCTCTGTTGTTGTTTTCTCAATTTTAGCTTTGTATGCATTTGTTCTTAATGCTTGGTCTTGTGCAGCCAGAATTAGCTTATCTGTCTCTTTCTTCAATTGTCTTGCTCTTAGACATCACCAGGTATTATTATTATCTGCTTTGCCTTCTATTTTTTTAATGTATTGGCCATGTAATGCTTTGCTTTGCTATGTCTCTTTTCTATTCTTCATTTGGTCCTTTTTATATGCCAGTTTCACCTCTCCAGTACTCAGTACACCTTCCTGGTATACTAGTTTTAGTGCATTTTCTTCACTGTCCTTCAGGCATTCTTCTTATGCCCAGTTTCTTCTTCAACTGTCTGGTGTAAGTGCAACATTCCACATTCACCTATTTTCCTTGGTAGGTAGAGTCTATCAACATCACTTCATGGATTTTTCTGGTCTTCCTATCCAGGACCTTTAGTTCTGTTTGAGTCCAGTCCACTGTTCCAGTTGTATATCTAATGACTGGAATTGCCCAGGTGTTAATTGCCTTGATAGTATTTCCTCCACTTAGTTTGGACTTTAAGATCTTCTTCACAATCGTAATGTATGCACTTCTGACCTTGACTTCACTGTGCTTGTTGTCAGCTTGAAGGATACCCAGGTATTTGTAGTAATCATCTTCATCCAGACTTTTGATATTATTTTCATAGGTATGTAGATTTCTTCAGCTGTCACCATTTTCCTCTTTTGGTAGTGAAGGTGGCACATTTGTCCAGTCCAAACTCCTTTAGAATGTTTTGGCTGTATATACGGATAGTACTCAGCAGTGATTCTATTTCAAATGGTGTTTTTCCATAAAATTTTGGATCATTCAAGTAAAGGAGATGGGATAACTTGACAGTTGTTTTTGATGTTTGATAGCCATGGCCTGACTTGTTCAGTTGGTTGACAGAGGAATCAGTGTGATGACAAACAATAGTGGTGATAGTGAGTATCCTTGAAAGATTCCTCTCTTGACATTAACCTCTCATAGATTATCACCATTGATCAGAACCATGTGTTCCATTGTGCCATCGATGCACAAAGCTTCTGACTTTTCTATTGATTGATCCTGTTATTTCTAGGTACTTGATTATTCAATTATGTGGCAGGGAGTCAAATGCCTTCTTGTAATCAATCCATGCTACATTCAAGTTGGTTTTCCTTCTCATGCAGTTTTCCAGAATCATCTTATCAATTAGGAGCTGATCTTTTGATTCTCTGCTATTTGGGCTGTTTCCTCTCTGCTCAAGTGGAAAGAGATTGTTTTCAATTAGATGTTGTTGGACTGCATCAGCTACTACACCAGATAGTAATTTGAAAGTTGATGGTAGGCAGGTAATTGGCTGTAGTTGCCTGGTGTTATCTCTTTTGCTGGATCTTTCATTAACAGGTAGATTTTGCCAAATGTTAGCTTCTCTTCAATTTCACTTCCTTGCAGTATCTTGTTAAACTACTTTGCAGCGAGTGAATGTACTGTAGACTAGCCAGATATTTCAACCAACATGCAGTTTATCTTCAACTGGTACTGATCAATTTTTGATCTTCCTTGCTCTTTTCTCCACCATTTCTGCTGTAATTATTAGTTCTTTCATTTCAGTTTCTTTCTATTGTTATCCACAGTTAGCCAAGTTGCATTCTTATGGTATTTCTTTGGGTTGTCCCATAACTGCACTCATAACTGCACTGTTTCTTCTTTGTCAAGTATTGACTGGTTCAATGTACTCTCTCCATTGTGGATTGGTAGAAACATTTCTGATTTGACTGAAATTAGAGATTCTGCCTATGCTGTTCAATTCAAGCTTGGTATCTGCTGATCTTATTGGCTGTAACTCTTATCTGTTGCTTTATTATTTCCTTTGCTTCCTTAATTTTCCTTGTTTCTAGGTGTTATTTCTTGATCAAGTATTATTTGGTCTTATTGTCCTTCAGCTTCTTCTTTTTCATCTGTTTTAGCTTGTTTGCATCTGATCTCAGCTTGTTGATTGTATTTTCCAGTCCGATCTTCCATTTTGGTGGTGTATTGTTTGACTTTTCTTCTTCTTCATTAATTTAGAATCCCAGATACTGTATTCAGTTATAACTGCAGCCATGTTATACCTTTGTTTCTTGTAGTGAGTTGGTGCTTCTATTTGATATTATGCTATTGGCATCTTTTAATACTTGTGCTAGTGGTTTCTTTGGAACCAGCTTCAATGCAGGCAATCTTATTCTATTGTTTTTGTGCTGTTCTAAATGCTCAGTGATTCTTCGTTTCAGTTCTTTTTCTTCTTTTGTTAGAGGCTTTTGTTCT
>JANHZU010002369.1:160562-175911 GCA_032468055.1 Acrochordus granulatus | reverse complement strand
TGGCAGAGCTCTCATCTTCATTAGAGCACACAAGCCCCCCAACCACAGCAAGGTGGTGCCTCACTGGGGGGACTTGTCAACATAACTGCATATAATTGGAGAAGTTGAAAACAAATTTGCATTTTAGGGAAGAGCATATGCAGAAAAGTATATATAGAGATGTCTGTGAAGACTCTCACTCGTCCAGGGTAATTGCATCGCTACAAAGTTTAAAAAACAGGTATCTGGACTGGATTTTTCTCAAGTCGAAGACGTTTTATCTTTAATCCAAAAGGCTTTCTCAATTCTGAATTGAACTGGTAAGAGAGCTGGTTTATACTCTTCTAGGAGTTTAAACTCCTCCTTCCTAGAAGAGTATCCAATCCAGATGCCTGCTTTTTAAACTTTTGTTGCGATATATATATAGAGATAAAATGCTAAATTTAAAAATGTTTATCAAGGTTAAGGAAAGATGCATATACTTGAATTTGTGTGGGGGTTGTTTTGCATTTAAAAATTACAGAAAATGTTACAGAACAGGCTAATGCCAGAATGCACAGCATGATAAGATATACTCTTAAAGTGAATTGCACCATGCTGTTTTTCTCTACTGTTTTTGCAATAATTGCAACTCTGCACCCACCTCAGTACCACCCTAGAATTATACCATGCCTGATTTTATAGATAAATTATAAGCTAGTTTGTAACATAAAGGGAAGCATTATGCAAAACATATGTGATCAATTTCAAGACCATATATTCAAAAACAAGAGCATCATGTCTAAGGTTCATATTGGTGGGGAGCAACTTTTGTTGACTCTTGAATCAAGTCTGGAGTATTATTTAGAGAAATAGAGCTCTGCCTTTCTCTTACCCAGAGATAATAGAGAACACATATACGTTTTTGTTATTCATCACGAGAACAGAATAAAATTTATGGGAAGTGTTCCTGCAGTTTACAAAAAATATTTGACAGGATGATGAATTTCACATATTAATAGGCTGTAATGCCAGGGTCCAAGTCACATAGACTTCTTCATGCAGCAATTGTTCTCAATGATATTTTGCCAGCCCAATTTGACTGAGATATTCTATCCATTCTCAATCTTTTGGGTATCACTTCCTAATGAGATGGGAAGGAACTATTGTTTCATAGGAAAAAAAAGATAGGAAAACGTTGCACAATAATTTATCATTTACAATTCTTAATTTTACAAAACTAAACTAATAAGAAATAATTTGTAGAAAAGAAAAATGAAGTGAAGATTTACTGAAGAACCTAGTTTCAAATTTAAAATAGTGCTATTTTAAATTTATTGGGTTTAAATGAAAGTAAAAGTTTGGACCATGTTGTGAAAGGAAATAAAAGAAACTATAGAATGGGAAAAAACAGGAGCTAATTGAAAAAAGAGTCAAACAGGAATGAGGATGAAGTTGATGAAAAAAATTAGTTGCTTGCAAGAGAGAGCTTCTCCACTGCCGCCCCCACCACCATCGCACATAAGTTATATAGAAAATGTTGGGAGACAATTAAGTGTAACTGCAGCAACATATATATAAATGTTTCTGAACCTTGGCAACTTTAAGATGAGTAGACTTTGACTTCCCAAATTCCTCAGTTAGCAGTTCAAGGTTGAGAAACATCGATATATTTGTTGTTGCAATTGTTATATATGTCACCAAGGTTGAGAAACACTGAACAAATCAATTTCATGAAGGTTCTCTGATTTGAGGATGTTTCCGATGACCCCTGAATCCAGGTCTCCTTCCCTCCAAGGGATTTGAGCAACAAGTGCAGAGAGAGAGAGGGAATATTTTATTATTTATTCAATTTCTATAGCCACCCATCCCAAGCAAGTAACTTTAAAATAAAATAAATATTTTCAGCAGCGGCTGAACCACTGGGGCTCAGAGGATAAGCTGTCCGGGGGTTGGGTGTGAACACAGAGGGCCAGAACATGCCACCTGTACTAAACATTCGGGTGTCTTTCCCTGCAACAACCTGTCCTCTGTCTCCTGTAGTACCCCACGCTCATCACCCCTATATATGTTGTCCTGCCCAGAACTCCCAAGGTGATCTTCCCCCTTGCAATATGAATTCCTAGCAGCTTATTTTCAGAATAGGTGTACCAGAATAGTGAATAATGAAGCAGAACAGCCAAGATTTTAAAACTACTCAAGATGTGGAGACAAAAATCCATGATTTATGATATGATACAGTGAAAAAATATACAGAATTGTTAGGAGTCACTGCCTTCTACCTGCAGAGTATGTACATACATACAGGCATATATACTAACACGAAAGTAGTAGTATGCATGTTTCTTTATACATTATATTCTACAGTATCTTAAACTATTAAGAAACCATGACTGATAGCAATGAAACTGTTGAGTAATCCAGGAAAATCATTAGAATGTAAAATGTACAGTTATACTTGGATTCCCTTAAATGTTATTTTTGTCTTACATAGGATTCTATACTGCATGCACAATGGCTTGTAAGTTGCCATTTTCTCTAAAATATACACAAAGGAGAATTTGAAAGTTTTGTGAAATTATTTTAAAGAGTTTGCCAGGCTAAACCAACTATGCAGATCATTTCAAAGCCAAAAACAAAATATACTATGACTACTTGCCATTATATGTTTCCAGAAAAAAAAGAAAACTGTGGCAGGCTGCATGTTTAACAGTGGCAGGAACTCCTGCAAGGTTATAATCCTCATGCTCAGAAATGTGTTGAGGTGTAATTCTTGCTATTCAAATGAAATGAATTGCAACTCATGATTGTTGTGCACCCCCAGAGATGCTTTAGGTGAGATGAGCAGCTGTATAAATTTAATAACTAATAAATAAAACTCTTCCTACTCATATATTGAATGTTGAGGTTGGGGAATGCAAACAGAAATTTTACTAAAAAAATTTTAAATAGTATTCTAGCAGGAAAAAACATAATGAGTGACGTGGTTACAAAACCATTAGTGTTCCTCTTCCCAAAAAAGAGAAAGCAATTTTGCATTTTGAAATGATTTGCATTACATTAAAATTAAACTAATAAAATGTCCCTCCATTTATATTTTGAAGGTTTTTTAAAGTTATCAACAAACCTGAAGTTACTTTGGAGATGATAAATGAAATTCCAGTGTCAGAATTTGAAATGTAACTATTAAGAATATCAATAACCAGGAATTTTGTTTCTGAAAACAATCACAATTATGATATACTGCAGATTCCTCGTAAAACATATTTATTTATTTTAGAAAATTTTATATGGACACCCAACTCACTTTCGGTTATCCCAGGCAGCTTACAAAAATAAAAACCCCAATACAAAACCTCAATAACACTCCATCCCCCTGGTGACAAGAGTCAAACCAACCATTTGATAGGCTCCATTTCATTCTGGGGTCCCAACAAAACCATGTTTCAGAGCCTTGCAAAAAAGTGTCAAAAAGGGGACCAATCTGCAGGCAGGGAGCCACCACAGAGAAGGCCCTTCTTCTTGGTCCCACTAGATTGACCTCTTTGGGACATTCTTTGCCTCCCTGCTTTAGGGGTTGGATAGGTACAATAAGGAAAAGGCAGTCCTTCAAATAACCTGGTCCCAAGCTATGTAGGCTTTGAAGGTGACAACCTTCAAAGGTTGACTTGACCCAAAAGCAAATCGGAATGGCTTGTAAGTTGCCGGACTTGACCCAAAGTCAAGTCAAAATCGGACTTGACCCAAAAGCAAACAGTCCCCACAAGAGAGGTGACACATGTGCAAGTCTAAGTTTGTGCAGAATCATGTGGGCCGCTGCATTTTGAATCAATTGAAGCTTCCAGATATTTTTCAAGGGCAGCCCATGTAAACCATGTTGCAGTAGTTAAGACCCAAGGTTACTAGGGCATGGTGAACTCTGAGCAGGGATTGTTGGTCTAGGGAAGTGCATAACTGACAATTAATGTGCAGTTTTGCAAGGCTCTCCTAGCCATGACTACCACCTGCAATTTGAGCACAAGTCATGAGTCCAGGAGAATGCTCAGATTATGCATCAGGTCTGGCTGGGACAGTGCAATCCCATCCAAGACCAAAGATGACAGTTCTCCATGAACCAAAGAACCCCAAGCCCAGAGCTATTCTGTCTTGCCAGGGTTCAATTTCAGCCTGTTGCTCCCCATCCAGCCCTTAACAGCCTCCAGGCACTATGAGACAGAGGTCACAGCATTATTTAACTCACCATGGGCCGAGACATACAGTTGCGTGTCATCAGCATATTGATGATGTCTCAGCCATGGGCTTCAGATAGCTAAAAATATTTGCTGATTTCTTTGAAACAAAGCCATATGATCCAAGAATGGCATAATTTTTCTGTTGATGTTGAGCATTTTAGGGAAAAAGTAGTCTGGATAAAGCCCTACTTCATGTAGAATGCAAAGCTATTTTTCAGAAAAATGAGGACATCTAAGAGAATAACAATTTTATTCTTGTGAAAAATAAAGGATTATTTTTATATGAACTAACTTCCCTAACTGTTTGGTAAGCTAATGTTACAGGTATCAAAAGTGCATTTTTCATGATAGGTAATGGAGATAGTAATTATGGGTTTCAAATGCTTTGACATTTATTTAATCAATCTAAATGGTTACCCATCCTGGAAATGTGACTCTGGAGAACTAACAAAATGTAAAATCAGTTTAAAAAATCAGTATTAACAAAGAGTAAAAATCTACAGTGGTGATGAGGATAAATCAAATAATAATAATACAGTAATAATAATAAAACAACTTCTCAATAAGTCATCTAAGCTCTGAACCTCCAGGTCGTAAAGCATTTTTGGATCTTCATTACTTTAAAAAAGATTGGCAGTAGTCAAGACGGAAGGTAACTAGGGCATGGGTAAATATGAGAAGAGATTGATGGTCCAGGAAAAAGAATAACTGAAACTTCCATGGGATGAGGGACTATTAGCTACCTAAGGTAAAGTAAATGTTTCCCCTGCAAGTTGTGGCTGACTCTAGGGGACGGTGCTCATCTATGTATCTTAGGTGAAGAGCCAGCGTGTCCAAAGACAATTCCGTGGTCATGTGGCCAGCATGATTATATGCCAAAGTGCATGGACGCTGTGACCTTTTCCACTGAAGGTGGTACCTATTTTATCTATTTGCATTTTTACATGCTTTCAAACTGTTAGGATGACAGGCAGACAACCGGAGCTCACCCCATTACACAGCGGCTCTTGGGTCTCGAACTTGAGCTGCCAACCATCTGGTTGACAAGCCCAGCATCTTAACTATTTGTGCAACTGTGCACCCCATTAGCTATCTAAGAGAGAGTAAATAGAATGCTATGCCAACAAGAACTCTCCATTTATTTTAAAAGGTCAGGCATAATACAAAAAAGGCTAGATTCTAAAAACAGTGGAACAATAAAATCAAGAGCAAGGGCCCTGGAAGAGGAATTTGGCATCCATGGTATATTAAGATTACGTATCTTGCAGTTAAGGTGGAATTATATCAATTTATATAAGTTAATTTGACACTGCCTACAAATTCAATGATAGTTCTAAGTATGTTCTGTACTTTCCCCCACTCTGTTCTATTAGTTTAGCTGGTATAACAGCACTGTATTAAAACAAAACATGACCATAAAAATCTCCTCTTAAACACATGCTAAGAATGCAAGGTGTGATTAAAACAAACAAAGTTGATTGTTCTAGGACTATTCAAGATTTAAGTATATTGTAGGATCTCAATCCAAGGAAGTAGTTACACCAAACATCATGAAATAGCAACATTTTTATTCTGAATTAAAAGTACAATTTTAAAAATCATGTATCTTAGTAAAAACTTGATAGGGTTAGTAACAACTTCAACTATAGATAGAGAAGCTTAAATAAGTGTCTTAAAACACAGATATGAAATCAACGGAACAAAGTTCCCAGAATAAAAAAAACTAAAAAGATCAAAGTTCAGATATTAATAGGCCATTATCTGAGCATGAGAAACCAGAGTCAATTAACACACGCAATGTAGGAGTGAAACTTGAAATGACTTTAATATTACTTTTTTCTTTAAAAAAGAAATAATCTGAAATTAGAAATAATAGGCACAAACTTGGAGTTATTCCTTTGCCTTTTTTAAAATCAGATTTTGCTATTTTAAGGAATATGACATAATCTTAGAACTCTTACATTTTGAATTAAGTCTTTGATCAAACTTCATAGTAGAGAGTTTATCATATCTAATAATATCCAATTTCAACTTTGTTAGGCCTAATATTACAGACAGCCTAATTTGTAGCCCAGAATACTTGGATTTAATTGACATTCCATCATATCTAATAACCTGAGAGTACCTCTTTGTACAGGAAACATCTGATTATAAAGAGAATATCTATTTCCTCTGCTTCCTAATGGTACACTTTTAAAATTTCATTTTATTGTTATTTTTCACTGTCTCCTTTTCCTCTCAACAACTGGCTCAGCTCTAGATTAAATTCAACTCAGTCCTGGCCCTGTTATCTATCAAGATGAAAAAACTTGCTGCCAGATGTATCTGGAGGCATTTAATTTTCTTGAAGAGAATAGCATGTATTGGGCTGAGTAGGAGCAAGTCTACTTTCTTACAAGCTATGTAGGTTTTGCACTTCTTTTGCATGACAAAATTTAAGATAGATTTTATTTAACTATTAGGCTTGGCTAAATTTCTTGTTTAGATGAAAAAGTGCAAAGAGTTAATTGGTCAGTCAAGTGAACAGTCAAGCCTTGGAAGTACCTGAATTTTTTTTTGCTTTGAGCAAATAATCATGCTCGGAAGTGTATACTATTAACTATAAAATATATTCCAGACAAATCTATGAAGGCTGATATATCGGAAGGATATAAAGAGGATATGTGAAAAAAAATGATAAAATTCAAAATAATCTCAATAAATATGTATGGAGAAGAAAACACTAAAGATCACATATACATATATCACAGACAAATGCAAGTCCCTTGTATCATAAAACCTCATTGTAGTAAGGAATTTTATATTTTAAGTAGCTAAGTTTATTCAAAGTGAAATCCATTATAATATTCTTTTCTATGTATTTTGTTTTTTTTTTTAAATGGCCATCATTTAATTTGGGTTACTTGTGCTAATGGAAAATTCAAATAAATACATTTTTAAAAATAGAGAATAGAACAGAGTTGCTATATAATACTTATGAGAGGCAGAGAAGATTGCCTTATTGAACTAGTGAGCAGGGAGTTAAAGTAACATGTATTAATAAAGAAGGGAAGAGTGTTTTGGTTGCAGTTCTTTAAGATAAATAAAATAAGAGACACAGCAAATACATAGCAGTTGTTTCTTCTTGTTTTCCCTGCTAATTATACACACTACACAATATCAACACACTGAAAATGAATGTGACCTAATATGCAGCAGTCCATACAATGGAATGGGAAACTCTGCTCTAGATTTATATATAAAGAAAAATTCTGGGATTATGAACACTTCCAGACAAGAGAAGCACATCAGAAATTCTCCAATAACCAAATGCCCTTTAAGAGCTCTGGTCAGTTCCACCATCTGGTATGGAGAGCATTCTTATCTGGTTTGCCAAATTATAACAATTACTGCTACAGCTGAATTCGTGGTGGATGACGTAAAAGTGACTATGTTCTTATTTCTTTAATTTCAAAACTGTGTTTTTGAAAATCTTTCAAATTATAAACAATTTTTTTTAAAAAATATTTATTCTTACACATCTGAAAGAAAACAGAGGGCATTCTTTTTCTTTACAAAGATGAAAATGCAGACAACAGTGAGTCTGAATTGCCATGCTAGGCCAAGCTTATTTTATTACATACATTCTGCTTTCTAAGTACTAGTTAAATTCATAATGTAAACATGAAGCATACAGAGTTAAAATTCAAGGCCACAGTATTTTCTGATTGTCCTATTCTATGTCTTTGGTTGGCCGAGATCAACTCGTAGTGTATAAATGCATAAGTTATATAATTATTATATCAAAAGAAAAAATAACACTGACTTGTATAATTCATTCTGACAAACGCACAGCGTTTGCGACTCAGAAAGAAAAACTGGTGCTGCCTAACAAATATATCTATTGGCAACTGGATTTTGTCCTTTTCAACTAGTAGACAACAACTTCCTTTGAAGAATGAGGTTCGAAGTGTTATTTTAAATATCACAGAATTCCAGTTTAACATCTTTATAGAGATGCACACTTTGATTACTGTTATTTCCCCCTCCTTTGACTTAAAAATAAGTTTTTTTCTTCAATAATACTGAAAATGGCTTAACACATACTATATTTGTCATGCCCATGCAAATAATTCTTCAAAAACTGCCAGTTTTCCCCATTTTTAGAGGAAATACCTATTCATGAAATACCCTTCATTTTATCACTCTGTGTTCTCCTACTCCTTTCCTCCACAAGTATCAGACACAGGGTTACAATTGTGCTCTTGTAAGCTCCTATTCATTGCAACAGGACTTGCACAGGAAGCCCTTCTGATATTTGAACTCTTAGTCTACAATCATGCACTTGCCTTTAACACATTCTCAATCCCACGTTTGGCTCAGAGCTCTGTAACATTATCAAGAAACCTTAACTTGCATTGTGTTCACAGTTTGAAATAGCTGATCCCTTCCTCCTGATGAAATATATGCCATTTTATCCCAGCCACAACTGTTGTATTCAAAATCAGGTTCTGTTCTAGACAAATATTTATCCCACTTTTTACATACTTGTTTTTTGTAAAAAAAATACAGTTAGTATTTTTATGCATGTGTATATTCATGTACAGCATCCAGGTTCGTAATAGAATATCCTTGTATTACTTTACTGTGATATGAAAAAAGACATACAATCTTACAAATCTTTTCTGGACCCTTGTTCTAGGTATCATTACAAACTTTTACTTAGAAGTGTATTTCATTATTTTATGTTTAGAATTGCTTTCAACATATTTAGTAGCATCTTTACACTTTTTAATCTTTCTATATAAAAAGTTTGTTTTATATTCTGGTCAATGCTATCAGTCTTTCAGGCACATTTTTTTCAGATTCTCTGGTTGTAATTCCTTGTATTCCAGGAAAAAATATCCTTTACAATATTTTTCTCTCTTTAGTAGTAAGTGCCAAGATGAGAAGGCATGTGAGTGGTTGGGAGCCTAGTGTTGGGATAGATGCTTCCAGTTGGTGAATTCCAGTATGGACTGGGTCCAGCAAAAAAGTTGGAGGAAGTAACAGGCAAAGCAGGAGCATGAGGAGCAACAAAGTTCATTTTCTGGGGGTGTGCATGATAGGAACTCATGTAGGGCAGGTCTGATGGATATTTATAGATGGATGATTCTGGAGGATGCGGCTGAAGGGCTTGAGCAATTCCATGGAAGTCAAATTTGTAGGCATAACGTTTCCCATGAACTTTAGTCATTATATTTTTGTCATAATAATAACGAAGAGCACGACTGAGCTTATCATAGTTCATGTTAGGTTTACTCTTCCTTTCCCCCCAGCGTCGTGCAACTTCATCAGGGTCAGTCATCTTGAACTCTCCATTGGTACCTTCCCAGGTGATGCAATTAGAATTGGAGCTATCTGACAGGAGCTCCAATAAAAACTGCCATAGCTGTATCTGCCCACTTCCTGGACGCAGGGAAAAAATGGAAGAATTGTTGGAAATATTGTATTGGTAATTAATAGAAAGACTGTCTGACTCATATATAAAACAAAGGTCCATAATCTAGGCTGCCCTCTTCCTGTTCCTCTGCTGATTCACATGCCTCGAAACAGTTAGGTCTATATGGGAAGGACTGGACATATGCAATGAGATCATTATTATCCACATACAGCACCACCCAAAGCTTTCTTGAGTGTATTCAGGAGAAAAGGCAAAAAAGACCTCAAACCATGGCAACTCCTATGCCTTGTAAACAGTCCTTGACACATCATCCACAACATGTGAACTTTGAAGTTTAGCCCCATTAAAGTAAGGAACTGTATCTAGTCAGGTTCCCAGAAGACAATGTTTCCTCTTTATTAGAAAGATCAAATTTCACTTACTTTAAAAGAAAAGTTTTTAAAAATTTGCTCTGTGTCTTGACTAACTTTGGAAATTTATTCTGCAGCACGGCCACTAATTTATTGGGAATTTGCCTTGATAATAATTTAATTTTAAATTGGAAGTAGACAACCTTTGGGACAGGTTAGTCATTTATTCAGAGGTATATTTTATGAGTAAATTTATGTAAATATATGAATCAGAATACATACAAAATCTTTCTTTAAAGCACTGCTTTGCTAACTCATCTTTTAAGTAACCCTGGTAGGATCCAAGAAGCCATATTAAATTTTTTCAGGATTATACTTGTTTTTCTCATGCTGCAGAACCCCTCTGATGTACTAACATGGTCTAAAAAAGAATGTATTTTCAAAAACACTTGGTGATATATTGGTACAGTTTTTAAGACTTCTTTTCTTTCACATTTTTCTCCTATAATTCAAATTAAACATGATTTTGGCAATGACAGACGCATAGAATATAGGAATACTAGCTTTCATCATTCTGATCTTTTGGATTTACCCAAAAAAATTAGGCAAAATTGCTAAAGTATTACTATTTTATCATACCTGGATTTGCAAGACGACTACTTGTTGGACCAAGAATTTGATAAGGATCTAAATCAAGATAAAAATAGACAAGCCAAAATTATGTTAGAAGTTTAGAAATATTTTCAAGGTAAATGTGGGGGATTAATATGTATGATCATGATTTTGCAACTTGAGGTATTCTATGTATTATCTGCAAAGTAAGTTATTTTAAATCAATTAAAACAAATATACGTATATACTCAGGTTCTAGTAGTTGTATGAAGACAGGATTACAACAAAATTCTCTGGACTTGATTATATTCCTTAGTTAAGCTATGATGAATCACTTTTATTGCCATCATGATCTAAATATGAGGGCTTTGGGTGTGAAGAGTAATGCAGAGTTGGGAATAAATGGCTTAATTTCTCTCTGAGCATTATCACACAATTTTTTTTCTCCATTCACTCTCTTCTACATTTTTTTCTCCATACACTCCCTTCTTTACAATTCTTATTTTCTCTATTCACTTCTCCCTCATTTTCTCTCCTTTACTTCTCTCTCTCTCTCCAATTTTGGGTTAGACCAGCAGCATATCCCCCAACAACTGACAACCAGCAGCATGTCCCTATCAAGTCTCTTGTTCCCAAGACCAAAATACCAGGTTGGACTGCTGTGGATTACTGCTCCACAACAGTTCTGGCTATCAGCCAGTTTAGTTCTTCAGCCTGCAAGACATATACTTCAAGGCTAGTTGAGCTTCTTCCCTTTTTGTCTCTCCTTTAGCAACTCACACTAGTACATCTGCAGGTATTGAAAATCATATTCCATGATATACATCACACTGTCAAAACTAAATTCTGTTTTTGCAATAACACTGGAAATGTATAACTGTGATTATCTCTTGTGGTAAGAGCAGAAAAATAGTTTTCTTTTTCTACTTCATCATAGTGTAGGCCCCTATATGGATTTTAATATTTATTTTATCATTCTTTATCTTCCTCCAGTGGTGTTCTATGTGTCTCTTATGTTGTATGATATTGCAGAGCACCTCCCTTAAACCAAGGTGCTCTTTGGTTTGAAGAACATAGAGAGACCACACAACCCAGTTTGATTCAAGGCCCTTGATGGATACTATTTCCAAGTAGAGATTAAACATACAGCTGAACAGATACTTAGGGAGTAGACAAACATACAAAAAACAAAAATAAGTTTCCTCTGAAATCTGATAGTGTCCATTAGGTTGGGGTGAATTGGATTAAACTGATGTAACAGGTCCAGCTTCTCTACTGTGGAGAGAGCACAGCTCCAGAAAGCTCAAAGCCTTCAGAGATTGATTAGACCATGCTAAACTAATGATAGTAATGTTATGTATCCTTATGTTACATTGCAATTGCCCAGAGATAAAAATCAGTCGATGCATGTGGCTATTTATGTTTGTTGGGCCATGATGTCTCTAGTATATCTTGAAAAATTCTGTAAAATAATACATTTATTGGGGGAATGACACATACAATGTTTGCATTGATATTTAGGGAAAACTGTGTGCAGAAAATAAAAGAAATAAAATGTATGTTTTTTTTTATTTATAGAATGACTAATATCCAAGAACTGAATATATTAATAATATATTAGCAGTATTATACATGTAATCTCTGGTTTTGCTATGAAATTTCAATGTTTTTCCAATAGGAAGTTTAGTAGGAGGTACTATCATCTGTAACATTTTATTCAGAATTTCTTTCTTAAATAGAGATATTTTTGAGCCCTTTCATAATCCTAATTATCTAAAACTTCAGTTATTCAGTTGCTCACTCATGTCCAACTCTTTACGATCCCATGGACCACAGCACGCCAGGCCTCCTTGTCCTGCATTGCCTCTCAGAGTCCACCCAAATCCATGCCCATCACATCCATGATGCTATCTAACCAGTTCAGATTCCAAAATACACAAAGATCAAGTTATTTTCTGCATGGCAATCCATTAAGATAAAAAATTATATTTATTTCTGCCTTTATATTGAAACCATGAATTTTGTATGGATGTAATGGAATATAGAATTTAGTCTTCATGATCCCAGGGAAAAGATGCTGCTGCAGAACCAAGGACTTTATATCATTTTCAGTTTAGTAGACTGGTTTTTCATATTACATTTATTTACCTTACTACCTGCAGGACAATTATCTATATTATTCTAAAATAATTGGAAAATTAATAGATAATATACTACATTAAATGTCAATGTCATTATAGAACAATTTATGTCTAGATATACAGTATGATGTATACTACCTGCCCATACTGCTCACACTACACAAGGCAGCTACTGAACATTTCCAATTTGGAAATGTTTAGGACACAAAACGTATCTAAAGACATACCCAACTGAGGACGCTGATCTTCTGTTTTGGTCACAGCCGAAGACGATGCTTGGGCAGCTAAAAACAAAAAACCAAACCAACATATTAATCATCCTTTATAACCATCTATTTCAAAGAGAGAGATAATAAAAATTCTTTGAAATGGAGGCACTTGGTAGTTTCATAATAATAATCTCACAGAAATAATATGAAATCTGTTGGTTTTAGAAAGGCAACATTGTGAATGAATGGATACTAGTTTTTGTTTGTTATAGTTTTTCTTGGTGTTTGTCCAACATGGCTAGAGGATTCTGCATATTTTTGCACTGTGCTTGTCTAGTAATTGTAGCAAAACCATCAATGCAGGATACAATGAAAGAGTTTGCTCATTAGTTGGAATGAGTTTGCTCACAGAGCCTAAGAGAGAGGTTCAAAGTCATTGAGAGAGTCTTCTGATTTTGGTGGCATATAAATCCAATAAATAAATAAATCCATCTGGCTTCCATGCCTAGGAGAGGACTAAAACTGGATTTTCTTGCTCAGAAACCATAACCTCTGGCTGAATTATTATTATTATTAATGAAATGCATATGCTACCCAATGTCTTGCAACCTTGAAGCTGAAGTTGCTGATTACAGTTGCATAATATATTCTTGATTTCACTGTGAAAATCTTATTAATATGTATTCTCTAATCAAATAATAAGGGTCAAGATATTTTTTTAAAAAATCTAAGTTTGAAATTTGGCAGAGTGAAACAGTTGCTCTAGAAACAGGTATGGAATTTTCAATGGATTTGCAATCAGTATGAAAGAAAAAGGGGATTTTACCTTTCGACTGAGGAGCAGGATGACCATGACTTGCCCATGCTGATCTCCTGGCTGGTTCATAAGGCATATCTGTGTGCAGAAGAAATCACTATAAGTAGATATGACAGAAAATAGGAACATTGCTTTTGGCCAAATATCTCTCATCTGATAGTTTTTGAACTTCGTAGCATTCCTGAGGGCAAAATATTCACCACAGTATAACATTCAAGATGATTCTTGCAGCAGTCTGTTTAACTGCCACTATGCAGAATAATCTCTTCCTGAAACACAGGAGAATAATATAATTATAAACACACAGAATGCTTGGCTTTTATTCTCCTATTGGATTGGATTGGATTTAATTGGATTTAATTTATGTCCCAATGTTTTTGCAAAAAAAGCACCAAGGTAATTAAACTAATAAATTAAAAATGAATTGTTACCAATATTAAAATCATACAACAGTACTCCTTAACATTTTGTATTCTTTTTGTATCATTTTTAGAAAGCTCCAAATGACTATATGCATACATATCTTGGTCAGATTAATGAAGGGAAGTATGACATGATCATCAAATAGATTCATGAACCTTCTCTTCTTTTTTAAAATTACACTTATGAGAAAGTTATGTGACAGCATTATTTATTATACTATTGCTACTCTGAGTTTTCATTATAACACTGAAATAATTTTAAGAAACTTTAATAGGAATTTGACATTGTAAAATTAATCATTTAAAGACATTCATTTAACACTGTTAAAAATAGCATCTATTGAATAGTTTTCATGACTACACTTAAAATACATTTCTCTCCTTTCTTTACGTTTACATTTCAAGACATTTATATTATGTTAGATATATACAGAGTACAGCAGTATCTTCAAAATATATGTTATTATCGAATATAAACAATCTATATATTCTTGTGGAAGCACTAAGAGTGCAATCTTACAGATTCCTGCAGAAGAAAAAATATATTAAAACTTGAAATTGTGTCTATCATAGTTCATTCCTTTTGCCAAATGAAAGCTGCCTTCCTTGTTACTCTATCCTTATTTGAGAAGAAGTTCTGTATCATCTGAAAATATGCCTGTTTTTTTTCTGAAAGAAATGTAATACACGTAAGAGATATGTGTGCATTAAGGCCTATAACAAGTTGTGCTATGTGTGGAAATCCATATTAAAAAGCATGCATTTCCAAAATGATCTGTCTTCCTCCACACAACCCTTTTCACTTCTTATATCGGGCTATATGTTTTGTTTCTGCTGTGTTCCTTTCTTATTATATTATTATTTGATCCTTTTATAACTTGATTTTGAACCTTTTTATTCCTTCCAACCAAACAGAACGTTGAAAAGAAATTCTACACAGGGATTTGGGATATTGCCTGTATAGTAGCAGAATAACTTTTGAAATTGAACAGGAGGGGATCAAATTCATTGTATGTGTGGAGGGGAGAAGCTGATGAAAGAAAATTTAAGAATGGCTAGATCAAACAAGGAGCTGGGGAGAAAAACAATACTCTGAAGAGAACTCCCTCAGTGAATGCTTAACAGGAAAGGCAGTGGGACAGCAGGGATGGAATATTGCTGACTTCTGTTTAGAAACCGTCTCTCT
>JANHZU010002369.1:148588-159495 GCA_032468055.1 Acrochordus granulatus | reverse complement strand
CTGTTTTTGATGGAAAATGCAGCTGATGAGCAAAAGAACATGGCTGGTACTGCGTTGGTTCCCAGTGGGCATGCATCCTGGTGTATCAAATTGTTTTAGTTATAAAGCCCTTCTTCAGGTCTTTGTTATTTATGGACTTGTCTTCTCCATGTAGAGTCTGTACATTCAGTCTCTACGTTGCAGATTCACTTCTCAGGGTCTAATTTTGATCATATCAGCCCAAAGCTTTTTCTTCAATTAGGCTCGTTTTGGAAACTTTATTAAACATCAGGCCAGGGAGTTTAAGTGCTGAAACCTCAGATTTAAAAAATGAAGAATACTAATTTGTGCTAACAACAATGATAAAAGTCCACAATATCTAACTCAGCACTCAGCAAATGGCTTGCACTTGCAATGGTTTCAGTCTCTCATAGTCATGTGATCACCATTTGCAACCTTCCCTGCTGATTTCTTACAAGAGACTCAAAGGTGAATCTTGCAGGAAAGATTGCAAGTTGCTCTGAGAATTCACTTCTGCTGATTTTTCACCTGAGGAGCCCACTATGGAATATGTGATCCCACGGATTTCATACTCTGTAGCGTATGTAAAATCTGGCTGCACATCATAGTACTCATCTGCCCACCATCCTACTTGTGAATTCTTGAAGGTTTACACAGTGACTTTGCTTGTTGGAAGTTGGCAGGAAGTTATAAGGCAGTTACATGAGGTCCTTGCCTACCAACCTATACTCCTCAAATAATGATAGCAACATGGACTACCAGGATTGCCATTTAGCAGTTTCCTGCTGTATTTTTGGTGATACAGTGTGGACTATCTGAAATATGATATGCATATTTGCAATTTAAAGACTGCATCAAAATCTGAATTAATCAACTAGTTAAAATAGTATTTCATCACTTACATGTAAAATAATATTTTTCTCAGATCCTGATTAGTTAACATGCATATATTTAGATTATGTGCCATGACAACCTGCATTTTGTCTGAAAGTTTTGACAGCATCTGAAATAAATACTTTCCTTCCACATGTCTGAACACTGTAGATCAGGGAATGGGTAGGTGTTAGTACTTTAAAAGATCCAAGAAATGATAATATGATTAACTGAATGAGGTTTTTCTTGGTACTTTATGTATAAAAAGAACCTATTTTTTTTTAAAAATACTTTATGTATTTATTGTTTTTAATTAGGTTCTTTTTATATTTTTTCTTATGTGTTTTATTAATGCATTATTGTTATTGATGAAATATGCCACTGTTGAGTAAAGCGGGTATATAAACCCATAACATGAACTACACAAATGATAATAATCCTTTCACTTTATTTGGCAGTTCTTCTGTTTTTTCTTCCTTTTGTGATAATGTATCTTTGGATTTAACTGTTCTAATAAAATCCTACATAACATTCTCAGACAAAAACAGGCAAAGCATAATCTGCCTATAGTCTCCATTTCCCAGGATAATCCTAATCTGGATGCAATGACAAAACACCAAAGTACCAGTATAAATTGTATTATTTTTGTCAAAATCTAAGAGAAGAATTACATAAATATAATAAATTCCTCTAACGATAAAAATGAGGATAAAAACAATACAAAATTTCCTGCCTCATCTCCAGTAATCTCATCACGTCAATGCTTTGTCTCCTTCAACCTTTGATCTCTGAAAAATAATTTATTAATAAACATAATAAATATGTTTATTTTAAGAATTTGTTTATGCACTATTCATTCTTCCTCCTCCTTGTCTCTGTATCTATGTATATACTGATTTGGGAAATGATGAAAACATCATAATTTCACCAACGTTAAATATTATGCTATTAGTTTCAATGCAGAAGAATTATGTGCTCTATTTGAAATCAGCATGGAATTTGAACATTCCTAATATGAATGGATAGTGTCTACTGTATTTAGTGATAAGGTACATTGAATTTAAACAGTTATTTAAAAATATTTGCTCACCTGCTGGAACAATAACTCTTCGTTCATTGGTGGTCATATTTGGTGGAGGGATGTGCTTTTCTTCCATATAGTTTCCATAGTTCATGCCAACATTTTCAGTGTTGTTAGTCATCTTTCCACTTTTTGTCACACTGCAGTTGTCAGGGGAAGTCCTAAGGAAACAATTAAAAACTTCCTGGATAATATAGAACATTATTTTTAAAAGCTGAGAAGTGAAGGAAGTACTTTAAGAAAATGTCTGTGTATATTCTCATTAATCCAGGTCATGATTTGTAGCAAAATTGCAAAAAATGCAAACTTATTTAAAAAGGTAACTGGACTTTTATTAGATGTAATTGGAAAACATTTCACCTCCTATCGAGGAGACTTTTTCAATTCCATATGGAAATGAAAGGGATGATAGGAATATATATGTTTTTCAAAAAAGGGGGCAGGATACACATAAACTTTTCTGAGCAATGCTAATATCCAGTGTAAGATAGGATTTAACTGAAAATGAAATCTATTAATGCAAACTGTACAGTATTTTCCCAACCACTTGGAAGTACTGTTACTTGAATTTTCTTTTTTCTTTGTATTTTCAGCAAGGAAACTGTTACTCTAGTAATTTAATGTGCCAAAATGACAAACAAATGTTATAAGCAACTACAAATGACCTTAGATAAAATAAAATAAATAATATATATGTGTTTTAGTTTTAGGTGCTTTCAGTCCACTGATTTGTCCTTTCACTGGTACGCTTTTATACTCCAGCTGGTTGTCAGCCTTAAGGCCATCACTGCAAATTAGGGCAGTCAGCATCTAGCTCAGTAGAGGCTAAGTATGCAATAAATATCATCAACACAACTTTGTAGATAGAAACAGCTGGTTTAACTTTCAATAGAAGAGAATATATATAGCTCAGGATTGAACTATGGAGTCTTTGGTGCTCTTTGAGTTTGGTGTTTGCTTGCAGTCATTACATTACTCAACTAGATAGCATCATCAGTGCTAGTGAATATTAGGAAGCAAACCTCATTCATTAACACTGATGATATTACCTAGTCGGGTAATAAAATATCTGCAGGCAAACAACTGAGCTTAGAAAGCATCAGGGATCCACATGGTTTAACTTTCATTACTCATGATCCTTTCTTTCCAACATACTACAATATTTCTGTTGATAAGGTTAGATTGAAGCAAAAGCTAAGAGGATATGAGTGCTAACTGCCAGTTATAAACTGATGATCTTTATCTGCTTTAGTACAATTTAATTCTGAAATCTGAAACAATGGTACCAAAACTGAAACCATTATAACTTCCCAGTTGGCCTGTAATTTTCTAAATTATTTTCTCTGAAACTACTCTTATTATTTTGTAGAATTGTATTAAAATGGACATGGCATACATTTCCCAAGTTTTATTTTATTTTAAAATCCACAAGTTCACCAAGTTTTTGCTTCCATTGGAAGCCAGGTATTCTTATGCCTGCTACTGGAGAAAACAATTTATATGCTATTTAAATTTGCAAAAATAGAAGATGTTGGCCAGAACCAACAATGTGTAAATATAATTCTACACTTCCTGTAGAATTTCTGCAAAAGTTTACTTATTAGTATTATTTGGCTCATCATATGAATTGCAATATGAATAAAACAATGCTATTTCTGATAGCATTATGAACTTAAAATTTACAACTAAAGAAGTCATGCTGATAAATATTTTATTCTAGGGGCTGAATAATACATAAAAATGGACAGCATATTGGAGGAGATTAACACAAGGGAGGAAGGCAATAGAAGACAAGGTCATATCATAAATGATATTTCCATATAGAATAGTTAAAGAAATTTTTTTCCAGTGGTAAATCCCAGAATATACTAGTTTCTGCTTGTATCATCATTCAAGAGATATTTATAATCATCATTCAAGAGAACTATCAATTTTTATATGGTCCACCATTAAGTTATTGTTTTTTCTTGCAATCCATGGTACCTTTAGTAACTATTCCCAGGCTTAAAACTCAGAAATGTCTACCTACTTTCCCTTGTACTTTTTCAGTATCCAGTTTTCACAGCTGTATATTACTATTCGAAGACCATTTGTTTAAAACAGCCTGATCTTCACTATCAGAAACTGATTTATTCTTTATGATTTTGTCTAACTTTCTTACTGACTTCCTCACGAGGATTAATCTTTGTACTTCTCCAGAACACTTTATTTTAGGTATTTCAAGAAAAATAAAAAAATCCTTTATCCTCTTAATTTCTTAGGTATGAACTGTATATCTATTAAATATGTTGTTGACATTATGTTGTTTTAATATATGACTTTAATTAATATTTTAAAATGTTACTGCTTACTTGCACTATAATCTCTTTGAAGTGGTTTTTACTATATAACCCAATTTGTTAGTGTTTTGGACTCTGTAAGTTAATCTATAACTACTTTGCTTCTTCAGGCTCAGTTCAGGCAGCAGCTTTTTTTACTGTAAAAGCACCTCAGAATCAAGCATTCTGGCATATCTATTAGTTGTAATATATTCCATGATTCGACATAAACTACACTATCATTTTTTTGGAATCAATAAAACTCATATTCCTCTGCCTTTTCTCAAAATTTCCTATTCAATTAGCAGTTCTCTATTAATGTATGGTTCTAATCTTTTATTTCAAACAGAACTTTATTTTTTAGGGTTTGGTAAATTTGTACATTAAGTTGTATCCCCATTCTTTAATATATATGTATACAGTGTATGTATATGTATGTATATTTGTGTGTGTGTGTGTATAATACAATGATCATTTCCTGTATCTTAGCTGTACATCCAGAATTTTTTAATAAAGAGCTATTAATATTTTACTTGCTCTTTCTGCAGCTTTAAACCATTCAAGAGGTATTTCATCTGTTTCAGTATTTTCTATTTGACAGACGCTTTATTACCTGTATTCCTTGCTGTAAAATGAAATTAGTTCCCGAATATATTATCTCGGAAAATGTTCCTGCCAACCTATAAACCCATTTATAAATGTTAATATAATCTTTACATTATTCTTTCACCTGATCTGCCTGATAAGGTTTCTTTTGTGACTTGAGTATTTCTACCTTAGCTGTAAAATTTTCTGTGATTTTAGTGATCCTTTTAAAAACTTATCCTTCATTTCATGTTATTTTCTTCTCTCTGTTGTTCTTAGACTCATTTAAAACATTTCCTCCTTAACTTGTTAGGTCCCCCCATCCCTTTTTTCCCTTTGGGTTTCACAGGAGAAAGAGAAAGAGAGAATAAATGTTGCTTATACTTTTTAAATATATTGGATCTTATATTCTGACTATACATATGCATGAGCACCTTGATTAACTGATTGATCATGTGCAATCAAGTCAGTGCTGCCTTTTAGCAACCACATAACGAAACCTCCTTTAGGGTGATCTGTTCCTAACCTGGCCCTTTGACATTCCAATAGTGTACCTGTTATCTATGCTAATAGTTATGTCTCCCCTTCCCTTCCCTTTTAAAATAAAAACTCTGGGTGACAAACAACATTACAATACAATTGTAAAAAAATTACATCCAGAAATTCCTTTCCAGATTTTATTTTTGGCAGAGGAAAGTGATAGGGCAGACTATCTATGGTATTCTCCAACAACAAAGTTCAAAAGCCACACAGATTATATTTCCCATTTCCCTGGCATTTTCTTGATAATTATTTTTTCCAAAATTTAAGTTATACTTAAATAAACATCACATCTCTCTTATTTTTCCCCTTGAAAAGAGAAGTAGGAGAAGAACAAGCAATTCAAAAGCTTGCTCCTAATTTCATACTCAGGAAGATTCCCAGGGAAATGTAAGTTGAAACAAATTAAAATAAAACTTTATTTCACATCTTTTTTTTTTTTACCTTGAACCATTAACTTGATTTGGGGTGCATTCCATTTTTATGGTGACTCTAGCTGGAGGCTGGGATAACCAGTCTTGTTGGGGGACACGTGGACTCATCTTTGATGTCTGCCCATATTCACTGGAAGAAGAAGCTGTCATCTCTGACTTAGCAAGATGGGGAGTCCCGTAGGCACACTCAAATAAAGACTGATCTTCACTTACAACTGATAATGCTTCCTGAAATTCCAAAAAAGAAAAGCAACCAAAATTAATAATTATGTTATTATTAAATAATTGTGGCCTGTCCCCAGGGCAACTAATAAAAATTAAAACAAATAAATAATACATCCAAAGGAAGAAGGAAAACTTAGTATGTAAGCAGGCTGAGTTCATATTTCCATGAAGCAGGCATTTTCCTCAACAACAATAACAACAGTACAAACTAGCCCAGACATTCAGGGCAGAGAAATATACAATTTAGGGGCAGCTAAATGGCAATTTCTCCTGCTTTCATCAACTGAGCTCTGGAAATAGAAAGAAAATTCTCAGATTCTAGGATATGGGCAGACTTGTATATGAGAGATTTTTTTTCCTTTAATCCAAATTTAGGTTTTAAAAGTCAACATTAGTGCTTTGAATTGTGCCACTAAATATCAATGACATACAAAACACACATATTGTACAGAATATTTTCTTAAAGCTCTGACATATACAGATGAAGCATGAGAACAAGTTTTGTCTCTTTCAGCAATACGAAGTACCAACTACAAATACCAATTTTCATAGGATATGTGTTTCTTTCATGTGCCGAAAATTGCTGTGCGGTATTTGCACATATTTAATTTTCCCTTAAATATAAGTGCAAATGTATGAAAGGAATCACAGAAGGTAGATCTTCCGTTTTTTTGTATAGATTAAAGTTATAACTATTTCCAAAACAGAAGAAATGAAGTCAGAATGTTTACAAGTGCTATTTTAAGGATGTTACTGTTCATGTACATTATATGATATTGAATGATTAATTGATTGATCAGTTATGTGCCATCAAGTTGATGTATATTTTTCATGACCAATAGATAATAAACCTTCTCCAAGATGATTTGTTCCCAGCCTGCTCTTTCATGCTTCCCAGTGGTGCACCCATCCTGTTCACTTTACTGCTGGCCCAGTATTCTCCCAGCATTTTGGACTTATCAAGACAGCTAGGTCTTTGCTGTAATGTGTCCAAAATATGATAACTGGAGCCTAGTCATTATGCCTCCTCAAATGAGAACTCTGGATTGATTTGTTCTAACATTTATTGTAAGGGATGGCAAGCTATGGTATTGTCAGGACTGTTCTCCAATACCAAAATCCAAACAGCTTCAATACTCTTCCTCTCCTGCTGTTTCAAATTCCAATGTTCACTTCCATGTCACAGGAAAAATAATTGCAAGGTTCTATATCTCTAGGTATAAATAATCTAAATATGTTTTCCAAAGGATACATTGCCACCCTATGAAGAGCTTGTTTGCAATACATATTTGACCGTTGGTTCCTTTGCTGTTGATAATCAATTCTAAAAATGGGAAGCTATCTACAATTTAAATATCTTATTTGTCAGTTTTAAAGCTCAGTGCTACACCTGTTGTCATTAGTTTGGTCTTTGTTATATTTAATCTTAGACACATTTTTTCATTGTGCTCCTTCACTTTGATGATTAGATCTTGAAGTTCATTTGCATTTTTATCTGTTAACTGGTAACAAGCTTATAAAATAAAAATCAACCCCAAGTATGATTTAAGAAAACATTTCTCACTGGAAAAGCAGCACTTCCTATTTATACCACACTGAAAAGTTATCCAGAGGCTAAAACAAGTCAGCTTCATGGCAGTGTTGTATTAATCCTGAAATTAAAGAAATCATTAATCCATTACTTTAGGAATCTGAATATACAGTATATTTTCTCATTGCACGATTATTCCTTGGTACCACTGTAAGAACTGTCCTGCAAACCTGTTTATGCAGCTTATTGTCCATTAAAGTGAAAGAAAAATGCAACTGATCACTTCAAGTATTTTTACAGTTAATTAGTATCTGGAACTACAAGGTTATCTGTGTTGCATTTTACTGTCCATGGAGTGATACTTGTGTAAGCATTACAAAACTTTCATATTGATACTTATTACCCATTTCCTCATTATTTTCTTTGATTTATCCTGTATCTTTAATGATGCATTGATTTATTTAATTTATATTTACCTACAGAAAATGTTTTCAGTATAGCTAAAAGGAACATGTAAGTATGTGAACACAAGAGAGGAAGAAAGATAGAAAGAAAATTACCAAATAGCAATTAATATAGAAGATATATTTACTAAGATGTCAGTTTTTCTTCATAGCTAAGAATACTGAAGTAATGAAGCAAGAATTTATGGCTAATAACTAGCATTCCATACAAATCACTTCTCTTTCCGATGTTACATATATCTAAAGGGAAATATATTCCACTATTTCTACTCTTTAAAAATCTATAGGAAAAGTAAGAACACTGTTAAAAAATCAAAGAAAAGTTTTTATAAAATTGCTGTGAATTAGGAACTCAATATTTTTCTGTAGGTTGCTAACTTTAGCAATTTAACAAGTATGTTTCCTACAAATCCGTTTGTTATCTTTTGCACTACCGCCAACTTCCCAGGAAAACAAAGCATGAACTCCAAGCAACCCATGTCCATAAAACAATGTGCTATTGCAAGAAGAATGAAGCTACTGCTTTGGTTGGTTTTGTGAAAAGCTCTAAGAAAAAAAAACAAGTAGAAGCAACTTTAATTGACATTGAAAAAGATATGCAACTATAAATACAGAACAGGCACATTGCCAGCCATTTCAAAAGATTGGGGTTTCCAAATCACACAAACAGCAGCTGAAGGTTTTTTTTAAATTATTTCCAGGAATACCTTTAATGTTTCAGTATCAACAACCAATAATATTTTCAAGATGATAAGTGGCATATGCTTAATATTACAAACAAAATATGAACATCAACCAATTAAAAGAACAATTGATCTGTCATTTAGCAGATACTACTTCACCAGCTAAAGTAAAAATTGAACAAAGAACTAAACTATATGTAAGATGTTAACCAGATAGACATAACATACAGCAGATCTATTGAAACTAACAAATTCTACTGATTTCAAGGTGTCTATATCAAATGCTACTTAAGTAATGATATATTTATGTTTATTCGCATCGCAGAAATCACATTTAATGTTGGTGTAATTTGTTTTCTCGTGTTTGAAATGTGTCTAAATCATCACAATAGTTTTCCATTTCTATTGTATAGATATACTTATATAAATATATTATATTTCCCTTTAGAAATATCTGACATCTGAAAGAAAAGTGATTTGTATGCAATGCTAGTTATTAGTGACTATACTCAGTTATTATCTGTATTCTACGATGTACCTGATCATAAATAAATATATTTGATTTTACTCAAACTTTGAAATTCCTGAAAAGATTTCAGAAAATGTATTTTAACATTCTGTTAGGATTAAATTTTGCATATTTTGTAAAATTTGATGAATTACGCACATAATATACATGAAAAAACATTTATCAGTAATTTATATTTCAATCAGCAATGAGGAAATTACATAAACACAGACCTGAAAAGGACAAAATAAGTGTTCAAATTTGCATCAACTGCTACCTTGTTTTTCATTGTGACAGCATAAAATTTAGCTTCTGTATGGAAGATACTTTATCTTATGTTTGGGAGGAGGATCACATAATAATTATCTATTCTTTGTGGATTACAAAGGGTAATGATGTTACAAAGGGTAAGATATAACTATTCTGAATAGTCTTATAGAAATTAAAATATAATTACACAAAATTGTTTCTGTTTCCCAAGATTCACATGGGTAGGTATATTTGGATAGTTCATTTCTGGAACACCTACTTTACAAGAGAGCAGAGGAAAGGATATTTGTGGCTATCCTGAAAAATGCTTTCTTCAGCCTGGGAAAGGCAAGAGTGTTTAAATATTTTGTCCATTTCCAAGTACTCTTTAAACTGCAAAAGTAGAGAAACTCTAAAGATCTTAGATTACAGGTACCCTCAGCGAACAGGTAGATAATGCAAATTCTAAAATATCCACTTGCCTGAATGTAGCAGATACTAACACTGTAGAAAACAAACCTGTGATACATCCTTTTTTAATCAAAGGATGCTCTTAAAATCTCCATTTTATAAAAAACTAAACTACAGTCATGCATGTGCCCTATGGAAGTAGAACACATAGTTAAATATAGATTTTAAAAGCTGCTTTTTTTCTTTGAATTATTATGGGACATCAAGTTTATGTTGACCCTTAGCAACTTCTCCAAGTTCATCTATCCTGAAACGGGACCTTCAGATTTTCTAATGATGTGCATTAATTGAAACCATCCACTTTGCTACTGGTGTCCTTTATTTTCCTTTTCTTCCCATCTTTCTCAGCATAATAGATTTCTCAAAAAAGCTAAGTTTTTGCACAGTATATACAGAATATGATTATTTGAACTTGATCATTTATATCCCAATGAGAATTGGATTGATTTGTTCCATGAACCATTTTTTGTTTTCTTGGATAACCATGATATTCTTACTCAAGTATCTTCCAACACCAAAATTCAGTACTTGTTCTATCTTGCTTCCAAAGAATGTTACAGGGAAAATAATTGCCTACAGGATCTTTGAAGATATAGACATGTTATGACACTTGGAGATCTTTTCCAAGGCTTTCATTGCAACCTTACTGCTATTTTGTGGGGTATTTCTTAACCTCAAGTTCTTTTACTGTTGATCCTAAAAGACAAAAGTAATCCACCATTTCAATATCTTCACTGTCAGTTCCAGGACTGGTTAATGTACTTTTGTCATTAGTACTTGTTGTCACTAATATTATATGGAATCTTAGTGTTATTTTTCTCTGTGCTTCTTGATTTAATTACTAGAACTTGCAAATTATCTGTATTTTCATCTATTAGATTAGTGTAACTGCAGAGGATGAGATGGATAGATAGCATAGTCAGTGTGATGGGTGTGGGCTTGGGA
>JANHZU010002368.1:187544-197671 GCA_032468055.1 Acrochordus granulatus | reverse complement strand
CAGTCCAGATGCCTGTTTTTTAAACTTTGTTGCGATGCAATTACCCTGGACGAGTGAGAGTCTTCACAGACAATAATGGACTATCTTTGGTCAAGTGATTATCCAACTGGATTTTGAGGATTTTGTCTCTTCAAGCTCTATTCAACGCACAACCCCACTCTGTGCCTCCAGTGCAGATTTTCTTTTCCAGTTTATCCTTCAGCCACCTCCAACAATAATAGTGAATTCAGTTGAAGACAAAAGTCTGAGGGAAGACATCTGAAGAAATGAGGGAAAAGAAGCTTCAGCAAATAACATATTTGAAAAATATCTGGATTTACTATAGCTCAGTGTACAGACGTTAATTGCTACATTGCCATCTTATTAAAGGAGCACATTCTAACAACATCAGATTTTATTATTTTAAAAACTACACCATCTCATCTTCCAGTTTATTAGACACTGTGGTATTTATCAACTAAAACAGTGTTAGAACAGATCAGAAAATGTTTGTTTTGTACTGTGGAAATCATGGTAACAAAATCAACAGTGCCTGCCTTGAGATGCTGTGAAATGATAGGACATCTATCAAGTAAAATAGTAAATATGAGTGTGCCAAGTTCCTTTATGTGAAAGGGAATTGTAACAGGAATAAAGCAAGTAACTGAAAAAAGAGTGGAATATGATTTCTGTAAAGGCATGGTTTCTTTCCAGTCTTTCTGAATTCCTAGAAACTATTAATTTATTCCTCATCTCACAACTCCTTGGAAATGAAAAGCTGATCACAATAAATGGAAAGAGATTGTGCTAAATCCTGAGTTTGCATTGTTTCATGTAATATTTAGTTCTAATTTATAATAAAGAACTGTTCCATTGTATCCTGAAAGAAGCTTGAAGAAAAGTGGCCAGAAACATAAGATGATGAATTGGACCTCAGGGAGGAAAGTATTTTTGGTTTTGGTTTTGCTATCCTGATGATCAATAGAGCTCCAGTATAAAAAGGCACACATCACAACACTTACATTCTGGGAGAAGATGCCCCCTTCTCTACTAGATTGCTGCATCCTTAGTTTTCTGTAATGCCCTCCAAAATATGGTACTTATAAGACAAAAAGTTCTAGAGAGATACTATGGAAGTAATATCTGAAAATAATTATTACCAGACATGCTGAAATGGTTAGAAATGACCAATTTAATGTGGAGGATATCTGGGAATATTTGTTTATTATACATTCTAAAATATATGAAGTAGCCAAAGGGACTCTTCTAATATTTTTCTATATTTAGAAATATTGCAATATTCATATTCTTCAACTTTCCCACTGGCACTTTCTGGAACAGCAAAATGATGTTAGCTGACCAGAATTTCAGCTGCTGCTGCTCAATGCCAAGTTGGTCAATAATAAGCCCATCCCCCCATTCTTATAAGGGAAGACGAGGCTGAGCTGACTTGCATTACTGAGACATGATTGGTCCAGAAGAGGGGTTCCTCTTTCAGAAAAGTGCCTGGCGGGTTTTCAGATGTGGTGTCAGCAGATACCCCTGGTCCCCATGGTCTACAGAGGAGTTTACAGAGTTGAAAAGAATCAAAAATGTATCCACTGGATAAGGAAATGGCAACCACTCTAATATCCTTGCCAAGAAAACTCCATAGATGGTAACAAAAGGCTAACAGATATGACGCCAGAAGATGAGCCTCTCAGGTTGGAAAATGTCCAATATGTTACTGGGGAAGAGCAAAGGGCAATCTATCTCCAGAAAGAGTGAAGTGGTTGGGCCAAAGCCGAAAGGATGCAGCTGTGGATATGTCTAGAGGTGAAAGGAAGTCCAATGGTATAAAGAATAATATCTCATAGGAGCCTGGAATATTAATTGGATGTGGTCAAACATGAGATGGCAAGATTGAATATCGACATCCTGAGAATCAGTGAACTAAAATGGATGGGAATAGACAAATTTAATTCAGATGACCACCATATCTACTACTGTGGGCAAGAATCCCTTAGAAGAAAAGGAGTAGACATCATAGTCAAGAAGACTATCGTGAGAAAAGCAGTACTACAGTTCAATCTGCAAAGCAACACAATGATTTCAGTTTGAATCCATGGCAAATCATTCAATGTCAATGTAATCCAAGTCAATGCCACAATCACTGATGGCAAGGAGACTGATGCTGACTGGTTCTATGAGGACCTCCAACACCTTCTAGAACTCACACCAAAAAAAATGTCCTTTTCATTATACAGATTGGAATGCTAAAGTAGGAAGTCAAAAGATAATCAGAATAACAGGCAAGTTTGGCCTCAGAGTACATGAAGCAGAGCAAAGCTAACAAAATTTTGTCAAGAGAATTTTGTTAAGAGTATATGCTGGTCATACCAAAAAGTTTTCCAACAACCCTAGAGGCAACCCTACACAAGGACATGACAGATGGTTAACACCAAAATCAGATTGATTATATTCTTTGCAGCCAACGATGGAGAAGCTCTGTACAGTTTGTCAGAACAAGACCTGGAGCTGACTATGGCTCAAATCATGAGCTTCTTATTGCAAAATTGAGGCTTAAATTAAAGAGTGTAGGGAAAACCACTATACCATTCAGATATGACCTCAATCATATCCCTTATGAATATACAGTGGAGGTGAGGAGAAGATTTAAGGGATTAGATCTGGTAGACAGAGAGCCTGAAGAACTATGGACAGAGGTACATAACTTTATACAAGAGGTAGCTACTAAAAACATCCCAAATAACAGTAAATGCAAGAAAGCAAAGTGGTTGTCCAATGACACTTTACAATTAACTGAGGAAAGAAGGGAAGTGAAAGGCCAGGGAGAAGGGGCAAGATAAGGAAAGATAAGAAGGCATTCTTAAATGAACAGTGCAAAGAAATAGAGGAAAACAAGAAACTGGGAAATACTAAAGGTCTCTTCAAAAAAAGATATCAAGAGAACACTTCATACAAAATAGGCAAGATAAAGGAGAAAAATTGTAAGGACCTAACAGAAGCAGAAGAGATTAAGAAGAGGTGGCAATAATACACAGAAGACCCATACAAGAAAGATCTAAATGTTCCTGATAACCATGATGATGTGATTGCTGACCTTGAGCTGGACATCCTGGAGTGTGAAGTTGAGTGGGCCTTACGAAACATTACTAACAACAAAGCTACTAGAGGTGACAGCATTCCAGCTGAACTATTTAAAATCCTAAAAGATGGTGCACTCAGTGCTGCACTCATCAAATTTCAAAAACTCAGCAGTGGCCACAGGGTTGGAAAAGGTCAGTTTACATTCCAGTCCCAAAGAATGTTCAAACTACTGTACAATTGCGCTCATTTCACAGCTAGCAAGGTTATGCACAAAATACTACAAGCTAGGCTTCAGCAGTATGTGAACTGAGAACTACCAGATGTTCAAGCTGGATTTTGAACAGGCAGAGGAATTGGAGATCACATTGGCAACATTTGTTGAATCATGGAGAAAGCAAGGAGTTCCAGAAAACAATTTACTTCTGCTTCTTTGATTAGGCTAAAACCTTTGATTGTCTGGATCACAACAAACTCTGGGAAATTCTTAAAGAGATGTGAGTATCAGACCACCTTACTTGTCTCCTGAGAAACCTGTACATTGGTCAAGAAGCAACTGTTAGAACGGGACATGAAATAATGGATTAGTTCAAAATTGGGAAAGGAGTATGATAAGGCTGTTTATTTCATCCTGCTTATTTAACTTATATGCAGAGTACAGGCTGGGTGAATCATGAGCTGGAATTATGATTGCTGGGAGAAATATCAGCAACCTCAGATATACAGATGATACCACTCTAATGGCAGAAAGCAAAGAGGAACTAAAGAGCCTCTTGATGAGGGTGAAATATGAGTGCAAAAGCTGGCTTGAAACTCAACATTAAAAAAACTAAGATTATGGCAACTGGTCCCATAACTTCTTGGCAAATAAGAGAGGAAGAAATGGAAGCAATGACAGATCTGACCTTTTTGGGCTTCAAGATCACTGTAGCTGGTAACTGCAGCCATGAAATTAAAAGACACTTGCTCCTTGGGAGGAAACCTATGGCAAACCTAGGCAGCATATTAAAAAGCAGAGACATCACCTTGTCAACAAAAGTCCATATAGCAAAGCTATGGTTTTCCCAGTAGTAACATATAGCTGTGAGAGTTGGATCATAAGGAAGGCTGAGCACCGAAGAATTGATGTCTTCGATTTGTGAGACTGGAGAAGACTCTTGAGACTGCAAGGAAATCAAACCAGTCAATCCTAAAGGAAATCAACCCTGATTAGAAGGACAGATACTGAAGCTGAAGCTCAGATACTTTTGGCCACCTAATGCGAAGAGAGAATTCATTGGAGAAGACTGTGATGCTGAGAAAGATTGAAGGTAAATATGGAAGGGAATGGCAGAAGATGAGATGGTTAGATAGCATTGTAAACGCAATGGGTGTGGATTTGAGCTTACTCCAGAAGGCAGTGCAGGACAGGTACGGTCCATAGAGTCGCAGAGAATCGGACATGACTGAGCAACTGAACAACAGCAAAAATGTTTAAACCATCACTGGAGGAAGACAAGGGATGAATCTGATCTATCATGAGTTAGAGCCACTATTAAGGTCTATCTCGTGGTGATAAGAGTGGCGAAACAAAAATATTTCTCTGCTGTTACTGGGTTTGCAGAGTGCTGCCTAAAGGCCCTATCTAAGATTTGGCTGTCTTGGGTAAAGAGGACTCTGATGTTTATTTTCATGGCTGCTTGGAGGAATTTTCAATATCCCTGGCAAATAAAATCACTCGGATCTGTTCTCAGTTGGAGACTCAGAATGATTCACGTCCATTGGAGATACTTGGGGGATACTCTTATCCAGCTATGTGAGAACAGTTTTATCCTGTTGGATTCCAGGAAGTGGGCAGGGTGCTTGGGACTGTAGGTACAGCAACCTGTGCTGATGCCCCTCCTGGTTTGTCAAGGCTGCCTAGAAGGTAACATGTGTGTAGGTCCTAGTGATTCTTGAGAGAGGGGTTGTTCCCAGCACAATTTAAAGAGGCACTGGTGCATCGCTTCTCAAGTAACCATTGCTGGACTTTATTTATTGTTTATAGATCAACCATAAGCATGCTGAGATACTTCTTCATCTCATCAAAATTTACAAAATAGGTGCAACTTCATCCATCTTTCAGTCTATTGACTTTTTCACAGAGTGTAAAAAAAAAATCTGAACAGATTTTCACTGGATTTTTGGTAGGGAGACATGGAGCAGTACATTGGAGGGGTCTGCTGGTAGTTTTTCAAGTTTTGATCCAGAGCAATTTAGGTCTTTAAAGATTCGAATCAAAGAAGACAACAGCAGTAATCCTACACAACTGATGATCACAGGGTTTGGGAAAAACAGCTCTTTCTCCTGCCAAAAAGGAGAAAAGCTTATAGGAAGTAGGTACAAAGTAGGATATTGTAGGTACAAAGTAGATACATAGTAGGATATTGTGCATATTACATATTGTGCATAGTACAGATGAAGATATACTGTAAGTTGCTTATAGTTCTTTGACATAATCCAAATATTTCAAGAAGCAAGAGTAGCTCCGGTGGGTAAATTTATAATCAGTATAATGATCACAACGGATTCTCAGTTCTGAGATGGCTTAATGCAAAAATGCTAACAGACGTTAACTCCTTCAGTGCTTCCAGGATATTAAAATGAAATGAAAAAAGGAAAAAAAAACAAAGTGTACACTGAACTTTTTCTTTCATGCCATGTGGCCAATTTTAAAAGAGAAAAAACAATCAGGTTATGTCCAAACTCTGCAGTAACTAAGCCAAGCAATAGATCTCCTCTATATTAGTGCAGCTCTATCAATGCTGAACCTGATCCATATTGGATGTTTTCTTCTGGCCTCCTAGCCAGAGAAGCACTTACTGTGAGAATGGGATGTATTAAGAAATCTGGGAGAATGAAAGAAAAAAGAGCAAAGAAAAAGAAAGGCATGAATTAGTGATAAATCATCCCAAGAATAAAACTTTGGCTGAATAGGAAGAAAAAAGCAATGAGAACAGGAAATCATGCATGAGAATGTGATATGACAGATGCAAATGTAAACTGTACTGCCTGGGTATGTGAGAGAATTAGGTGAATGTAGACTCTTGGAGGTGATCTTACTGCTTCCATAGGAATACGGATAGTCTTTGATTTACAACCAAAATTATGATCGGAATTACAGTCGTAAGTCATGCTCATTGTTAAGTAGGTTATCATGTGACCATGCCCAATTTTATGTTTTTTGCAGTGGTCATTAAGCAAATCCAGCAGTCATAAAGTGAACACAGCAGTCATTAAGTGAATGCCTGTGTTGTTAAATGAACCCATATTTTGCAATGGGCGTTTTTGGCCAGAAACTAGAAATAAATGCCGGATTTGGCAAAAAAGCATCATTAATCATGGTCATGTGACCACAGAATGCTGCAAATGGCTGTAAATGCAGGTTGGTTGCTGAGCACTCAAAATGCAGTCACATGACTATGGGGGGGAAACCATCAGAACTTTGAATCTGGTTGTAAATACCTTTTAGCAGTCTGTTAAACGACCAGTCGTAAGTCAAGGACTACCTGGATTACATTTCTGTGTGTGTATGTGTGTGAGAGAGAGATGCTCTATAAGCAGCTAGAACCATGCCAAAATTTCACACTATTCAGAGATGGAGAAGCAAAGAGGTGAAATTTTCAAGCGGAGAGACAACTAAGGACAGTTGGCACCCAACCCCCAGTTTGGTAGCAAACGTATGAGGAAATTACATCCAATCCTTCCCTCTAATAGCGAATCTGTGTGACTCAGTGCCTATTAGTTATGAAATAAAAGTGTGCTATCCAAAAACAGAATAGCATCTTTTAATTATTAGGAAATGGTTAGTGAGCAGAATTAAATAATTTAAAATTAAAAAGAAACAAAATGTTGGTGGAAGGAGAGCCTAAAACCATTAGAAACATTGGGAGTACTGAACTATAATGTGAACTTTCAGGAACACACTGGATGTCAAAGATACATATCGCTATGTTGTTGAGGGAGGAAGCAAATTGATGGCCAAGACAGCTATAGAAAAATGTTGGGAATTCTCCACTGCTTTCAGTCGGTATGTATTTCCACTTCTGCATCAGAAGTGGGAATGTCTACAGAATTAAGCGTTTTGTCAAACCACTAAGAGCTTTTTCCCGCTACTGCATTATAATCCACCGAACCCTGAATTGGCAGAAAACTTTCATTGTCCCCCTTTCCGATCCTTATTGTGCCTCGATTGTTTGCAGACACGGCCAGTCGCCAAGCTAATAGGACACAAAGGCTAACAGGTTAACATGCCTTGAGGCTCTCAGAATAAAGAGGAAAATACTGCTTTACCATTGGTATGGCTAAGGATGGCGCTAAATTGGCCTTACTCACAAAACTGGGATGAGGCAAAGGCAATGTCATGGGGACATGGCTAGAGAAAGATGCTGCAAGTGATGTTTGTGCTGTGAGTAGTATAAGGGGCACAAGCCTGGTGCACAATATATTGCTGTAAGCCACTTGGAGTCACTTATGTGTGAGTTGGGCAGCTATGTAACTTTGTTTAATAAATAAATATAACAGCAGCACACCTTGACTTGGCTTAATGAGAAAGGAAAATGGAGGACAGTGGGAATGACTGAAAAAAAACTCCCAAAGATTTATATATCAAATAAAGCAAATTTATTTGCAAAATAAATATTTGCAAATTTATTTATTTATTTGGAGAAGATCAAAGATAAACACAAGACGGACCAGAATCTCCCGATAGATCACTGGGTGTGGTGTATCAACAAAGATTGATAATTTCTAGTTGCTTAATAATAGCAATAACATCAATGTCCATCATTGCGAATTAACGTTAGAAAAGCTTATGAGGCAAATATAATTGGGCTTTTGCCCTGGGCTGGTATTTGCTTAGAGGCATTTTTTGTTTGTCGAAGGCTTTTGATATTTAAGAATATCAAAAGCCAGTTCTACTCCACCTGCAGACTGCAATCTATTTTACATCTTGTTTGACTTTCTAAAAATGTCTTATGTACTTTACTACAGTTTTTAATGGTTTATTTTTATGTCTACCCCTTTGGTCTCTTTTAGAGTAATCCTCTTTGAATTTGCAAAAACACATTATTAAAAACATTTAAACCAATAGAAATACATAAACCACTTCCTGCCTGGCATTTTCTCTTGGGAAAAATGTGGTGCAGCTCAAAGATAATAATCATAAAAAATATTTTTATGATTATTCATAAATACGATTTTTCAGCTGAATTCTCTCCTAGCAAATAAAAAAAATTAAACTCAGTGCCATGAAACTTCTTGGTCCAATGCTGATTTTTCTCAGATTTATTTTAAAGACCACATGCTACATTTCATCCCTGAAGTTGCTGCAAATCCCTGAAACTGGAGTCTGATGTTATTTTAACATCTTCCTCAGAGATAATTAAGCAAGCCCACCTTCACATGGTCCACACATTTAATATACCAGGGCTGAACATGTTTCAGAAATGATAAAGAAGGACTTCAGATATTGCACCTTAAAGCAGATTTTCATCTACATTTTTAATATATGCTGAAAAAAATAGTGCTTCTGCTTTAAGAGACATCTTAAATTTCATGGAAGGATTTAATGCAACTTAAATTAGATGCATTTTTTCCAGAATTTACAGAAACCTGGAAACATTGGGTTGCTTTAATAAAGAGCAGATAGGTGCTGTGCTTGCTCTAAGTCAAAAGCACATCTGAATAATTTTTGAAACACACACACACACTCACAGAATACACAGTATTTCTTCCACAGTTGTGAAGTTTTAACTTTGACTATCAAAGGAATAAAGGTGATGACGACGACATTATTCTGTGCCTCCATACAACGTATTATTCTCTCAATATATGTACCAGTTGATGGCAACAGATATTAATACTGACATGTCCTTCCCAATCTTCCATGAGTCTTTCTTTATTCCTTGCTGTAGCAATTACAGCTAAATTAAGGGCTAGACAGCAATGATTCATAGTTTACATTTGCCTAGATGCATTTTGTTATCACATGTATGATGATTTCCAAATAAAGTCGGTTCACACAAGCTGGGTGAACAGAGAGCATGCGAAGCTGCACCTGACCACATTAATTCCAAATTGTCATTTCTTCTCCCATCTTTTCTTCCATTCATCTTCTCACATGAAACTGAAAACTTTTTGGACATGAACTCCTAATTTGCTTTCTACTGTCAAATACTGATGGTACTGTGCAAATTAATGGATTATTATTATTAATACAGTATAAGGATACAAGTAGCTTTACCTAGGATCTGAATCTTAACAGTTACTATGACCTCAACATGTTAATGGGCAAAGAGTGGAGAAAACGAAATAATCTATATACTACTAAAACTCTTATGTCTGTAACCTTTAGCTGTTGGCAACAAGTTTTGAACTAAGGGACCTCAAATGGGCTAATGTACAGAGTACACCCAAGGCAAATTTGAACTTGCTTCAATGATGCCATGCTGTTACATGGAGGTTCAATAGACTGGTCCCACCCTAGCACTAGGAGTTGAATAGACCTGTCTCTCCATATCTGCCAGAGGGCAGTCAGCCATGGTCAAGCTAGCAGGAAGTCAGAAGTATCTCCCATTCCCACTTCTTTTTTTACCTTGGTTATTCTGTTTCTCTGTAAATCTGAAACAACGACCCAACAAGACATTGTTTATTTATTTCCTAAACTCTCTATTGTTATGTGCCATAAGATGTCCAACTCATTCACTGGAATATCATCAGTGTGACAGATACAAAATATGGTTCAATGGCTAACATGCTTAACTCAGATATGGGAAATATTTAATTAAAAAATCCCAGCTTGAGTATTAACTGTTGGATCATTTGTAATGTATATATATCATTGTACATTAGTATAGGGGAACAGAAGATTCATATTGCCCACACAAAGGGCCATGATGGACATTTCTTGAAGTTTCAAAATTAACCAACTGATACCCCTAGAAAAAAAAGTAGGGGTAATTGGACAGCCCCCCCAGTGAGGCACCACCTTGTTGTGGTTGGGGGGCTTGTGTGCTCTAATGAAGATGAGAGCTCTGCCAGAG